>DWNA01001185.1:0-15918 GCA_018249835.1 Heliconius besckei | reverse complement strand
GTTTTTGGCACAATAAGTATACAGATATGAAATTATATTGTGTTCGCTTGGGGGCGCTGTAAAAGTATTTCGCCCCGGGCGCGAGTTAAGCTCGCTACGCCACTGCATAAACTATAAACTAGTCATTAATATAATTTACCAAAAATTAGAGAAACAATGATGTCGCCGTGCACTTTCGACTATTTACACAAGAAGCAGTCCGGTGGCGCGGGACAGTTCGCGAGGGTCACTGGTGTCATGGAGCCTCTGCCGCCTAATCAAAACACTGGTAAGATAACTAAAGTGGATATTTAATAATAGGTATATATAGGAAAATACATATATGTAAAGTATGTATTTATATTACTATTAATATCAATGCTTACTTCCTATTTATTTTATATATGACAGAAAGTTACTAGGATAATTATTATTTATTTATTATGTACAGTAATAGAAACTGCCTTTTTTTTAAATATGAAAAATACTTTAACTTATTTTGGCGATTATTTACCTGAAATATATATAATAAAACCAGAATAATATAAACCTTATTTACATATTTTAAAAATTATATGATTATTGTTTAATATTAACATAATTACCCGTAATTAGCGGAAAGTTTAAAAACACACAAGACTATTATTATAAAATAAATAATTTTATTTTCAGTTCTAGAATTCATTGACGAAACAATAGGTACAAATATACCTAAACAGTTTGTTCCCGGCGTTGAACGCGGTTTCCTGGACACCTGTCAAAAGGGATATTTATCTGGACATAAAATATCCGGTGTTAAGTTCCGGTTGCAAGATGGCGCCCACCATATTGTGGATTCTAGTGAATTGGCGTTTTTCTTGGCTGCGAAAGGAGCTGTTAAAGAAGGTAACCTTTTTTTTAATTTTTTTATTTGAAGATGGGTAAGCATTTGTCCGCTATCTCACCTGGTGGTAAGTGACGATGCGAACGATGGTGGAGCATGCTTACCCAGAAAATGCCTATTCACTCTTTCCTTGAAGACGGCCAGGTTGTATTTAATGGGGAACAGTTGAGCGGGCAGGGAGTTCCACTCCTTAGCTGTTCGCATTAGGAAAGTGGAGGCGAAGCGCTGCGTACGAGAAGCAGGCACATCGATGACATATGGGTGAAATCTCAGCCTAAGTCTAGTGCTCTGCTGATGGAGAAGAGGGTATCAAGTCATGCAACGCTGCTGCACACTCTCCGAAATGTATCCTATAGAATACCGACAGGCATGCTACTTTACGACGGTGTTCGAGGCTTTGCAGCTTTGCCTCAACAATTGCTGTGTCGCCAATGGGCTTCTTGGCGCGATTTTCAATCGCGTCTAAGGTCGCTAGCTGATATTTAGCAGATCCGTCCCATAGGTGACAGCAGTACTCCATACACGATCGGACTTGAGCTTGATAAAGTTGAAGAAGCTGTCCCGGTGTGAAATACTGCCTAACCCTTGAGAGGACACCTAGTTTTTTAGCTGCTGTAGTAGCCAGAGACTCGATATAACGTCCATAGTTCAGATCTGACGTACGGTTCATGCCAAGAAGCTCAAAATGGTCAGCTATCGGCATGGGTACATCTCGGAAAGTCGGACCAAGATCGAAGGGGCTCCGTTTTGTAGAGAATAAACACGCCTGAGTTTTGGCAGCGTTAAACCTGACAAGATTAGCATCACCCCATTCGGAGACGCCCTGAAGTGCCTGATTCAGACGACCGATCATAGACTCCCGACGAGACCGGATTTCGTTCCGGTTGGCCTTCGCATTAGACAGATATTTGTCAACAACCGTGATGTCATCAGCGTACCCAACGGAACCGGGTGTTAATGTGCAGCAGGAATAGGGTTGCGGACAGAACAGAACCTTGAGGAACACCGGCGTTTATAGCCAGTTGATCAGATACGCGGCCATCAAGGACAACTTGTATCGATCGCTCACTCAAGACGTCTGATATCCAAATGCAAAGATCAGGGGGTATTCCGTATGCGGGAAGCTTACTTATGAGGCTTGCGTGCCAGACCCTGTCAAATGCTTTAGAGATATCGAGAGACACGGCAAGGGCTTCGCCATATCTCTCGATTGCCTCGCCCCTAACGTGAGTGACATACACAAAGAGATCTCCCGTCGATCGTCCGTTACGAAATCCGTACTGGTTATCGCTTAGGAGATCATTATCCTCCAGATATGCCACAAGCCTTTTGTTCAGTACACGCTCCATAGTCTTGCAGAGTATAGAGGTGACCGATATCGGCCTGTAGTTGGCAGGGTCAGCCCGACTGCCTTTTTTGGGCACAGGTTGCACGTTTGCAAGCTTCCACGACTTGGGCACTACCCCAGTCTCTAGTGAGAGTCGAAACAGGCGTGTCAGAACAGGAGACAACTCAGGTGCACAGTTTCGCAGCACAATCGCAGGAATGCCTTCTGGGCCGCTCGCCTTATTCACGTCTAGATTTTGCAGGGCTACGCGTACCTCTTTTTGGCGTATGCGGACAGCTGCCATAGAGCAGTCGGCGCGGGGTAATGATGGTGGTGTTTTACCAGCATCATCTAGACGCGAGTTATTCTCAAACATAGAAGCAAACAAGTTCGCTTTCTCTTCCGCAGTGTGAGTAAGCGAACTATCTGGCCTCTGCAAGGGCGGCAAAGAGGGCCGACAGAAGTTAGTTTCGACCGCTTTCGCAAGTGACCAAAATGCCTTACTACCCGCTGGGTACGAGGCAAGCTTAGCGCCTACTTTACGAATGTGGTCGAAACGAGCTCTGCGTAATTCTTTTTTGCCTAGTCTGGAGGCCCTGTTGAAGTTTTTCTTCAGTTCACGAGTATTCGAAGCTTTGCGCGCCTTCTGTTTTCGCGCTTCTGCACGGTCACAGTCAGCGTCAAACCATGGGCGAGATTTCCCACCATGGGCCAGCTTTCCCAAAAACAACATACTTGTAAATGTATGGATTTTAACATATATGTATATACTTTTTTTTGTAGTGTTCTCATTCTTTTTACGTGACCTCCCTAAAGAATCATAGATACTGTGTTCTTGATTTGTCACCAAATTGTCTTTATTTCATCCCTCATTCTCTTGACAAACCATCTTACCACTTTTATGTAATTACTTCCTCTATAGTTCCTGTAAAGTAGTGTGTAGTGTCCATGCTTCCATATTTTCTATAAGTTGAATTTGCTGTCATTATTTATATTCCTTTTTCACGAAACATGTACATATCGTGCATCATACTTTATAAATTCTAGGTTTTAGTCTCATAAAATAATAAATATATTTCCAGTATTCGAAGACGGCGCGTGGCAGATCCTGGAACCCGTAATGTACGTAGAAGTGACCACGCCTGAGGAGTTCCATGGCGCGGTGGTGGGTCAGCTCAACAAACGCGGCGGTATCGTGACCGGCAACGAGGGCGCAGACGGGTGGACCACGCTGTACGCGGAGGTGCCGCTGAATAACATGTTTGGATACGCTGGGGAATTGAGGTTGGTTGTTGTTTGGAAAAAGGATATTAGAAGAACTGTATATGTTTTGTAATTTTTTTTATGAAAATATTTGGTCAAGTGCGAGTGCGACAATGGCTTCCGTACAAAATTCGTAATTGCAGTTCAACTGGAAATATAACTGGTAAAAAAGACAAGCTTAAGTTTGTGGGTGTATGCACTCTTATTTTATGAAATGAACTACAAAATTACGTTTGTAATTATTTTTTTCTATTATACACCTGTATTTTTCCTTTGTTTGTATTGTAATCGTAAATTTCACTACTGGAACTCCATACACGAACCTACGCTAAAAAGTGTTTGATTACGCGACGAATTTCATACAATATGCAGCAAAAACGATGGATAATATCATATCTTTTTGTTGCTTGGACTTACAAGCTGATTTTATATTATTTTCAACTGGGTAATACCAAGTATCTTAAGATCAATGGTCATGACAGACGGACAGATAGACAGTTTTTCTTTCTTTGGAGGTATGGTACCTATAAAACACTTCAAAAAACCTACCTTAGAAGTTAAACACTCCGTTTATGCCATCTTTTTTTAAATATTCAAAGTTTATGATGATTTATAGTGTATACAACCATTGCATGTATTTCTTATTTAGGTAGTATTAGACATACTACCTGAATATGTATAGTGGCGTATTGGATTTTTAAAATTATTACAAAATAAACTTATGTAAATATTAAATTTCATTATGTTCAAATTAAATGTATAATAAATCCATAATCCACCATAACAATAATATTTATTTATAATTATACTAATTGCTTTATGATTTATTACATTTATATAAATTTTCTTTGCCACAGATCAATGACACAAGGCAAAGGTGAATTCAGTATGGAGTACAGTCGCTACTCCCCTTGCCTTCCAGATGTTCAAGAACAACTTATACGCAAGTACCAAGAAGAAATGGGACTTCTGCCCGATCAGAAGAAAAAGAAGAATTAATTAGTTAGTTTTGTATCATATATAACTTAATTATTGTTAATATATTTAATTAAATGAATTTAGGTTATATTTACTTGTGTTTTATTTTTTGAGTGATTTCATGATAGTGTTCCATTAAATAAACATGTATTAAAAAACTATATATATAATATAAATAAGACAACAATATGTATATAAAACCATTTATTCATAACACTCCACAAATATCTCCAAAACAATACAAATTCATGTAACAAACATTTCCCGCCATCGCCAGGTACAATAATAATTGTTTCGATTACGTTACACTAAATATTTTAATAGACATTGACTACATCGCAGCTAAGTTTCGCTAATTTAGGCATTTTATTTTTTTTTTCATCTTTTTTTATACAAATAACATTGACAGCCCGATTCTATATTAATATGGTGAAGTTTTTTTTTAGTTTTTTTAATTACAATAGATAAAATATAAGAACAAAAAATATAATAAAATTTTATCATTCTTATTGTTACTTACATCTTTTTAAACTTTTTGAAAACCTAACCTTAGAATTAATCTGAAATACTACCTATTTAGGAAAATAAAAAAAAATTACTTGACATTAAAAATAATAACTTCTTCAAAAATATAGTAAATTCATAGTTCACAACTCGTTGCTTTTCTATCGAAAATATAAAATACTTAATAACACTTAGATAATAAAATATTTTTTATAGAATCGGGTACCTTAAATTATAAAATTACATGCTTATTTAACATCAAAAGGACGATTTACCTACATGTAGGTTAGGTATATATAAACATTTAATTAGTAAGTGAAAAAAGTATAAGAGGCAGTAGAATCATTAAAGAATAAGATAAGTGGTAAGTACAGTTATTTATTTATGTATTTAGCAAGTACCTTGACTTCAGTTAATTTGATCGTAACTAGTCCGGAATTTTGGATATCATATTGATAGTTAAAAAATAAAATAATTTAATAAAAATTAAACAAGATAAAAGGAAGAATTTAAGCAACAGATAAAAAATATTAATTATACGTAGATTACACTAATTGATTTTTTTAAGATAATCCAGATATTTTTAAGGGTACCTATTTATTATAGTTTGAAATCGTATGAAATTCCGATATGGCTCATTATTAAATTACATTAGGTACAATTATTAGATATTTTATACTAATAATAGACGTGTTGCTGTAATTGGTACGGAAATTTTTAATATTTGGGTAAAATGGATGAAATCTTATTTATTACTAGAAATTCATCAAACTATAAAGGAGAATCAGGGTAGTTATCAAGAATTGTAGCTACTAACTTACTTTAAAGTGGTTAAATAACAATTGAAGGACCTCAAATTATTATTGAGTATAATATTAAATAATAGCAATGTATCATTAATGGCTTTACGCTATTGGCACTTGGTAGAGTACACTTATTATAGGTGTCCTATATTAAACATTTTATCCTACGATAATAATAGTATTCGTAAGATAATTACGTGATTCTTTCATATATTAATTGGTTAAAAAAAATAATTGATAAAAAAAATAAAAGTTAAGTAATTATTAACGGAAACTAATGATGTTTCCTTTCTAATTCTCCAATGAAGTAATATTGCTGTATTTTGTGATAGGAATATATTTAAATTTGAAATTATTTAATTATATCTAAAACATAATATTTTGAAATAAATAAAAAAATATTATATTTACCATATTAGGTATAGTAGGGTAGGGTAGGGTATTGGAAAGTTAATAATTGGATGATGATTTTTTTAAATTAATTAATAATTAGATGTCGGATTTTAGGGATTTTTGACTATTTTGCCACTTAAACCTATTGCATAAATTGCATTGCATAAAAGTATTGTTATTCATGTACACACTTAATAATTATAATAACATATAGGGGTAGGTATATTAGTCTAGGAAGCTGGGGCACATTGCGTTAATATACGGTTAAAATACTGTTGTTTCTCACATACATTTAAATCTACGTTTGTGCCGATCTAACAAAAAATAACAAATTATACCAATATATATAAAACATCAATAACATTTCACAGGAATATTTTTGAGTAAAATGCACCATAGTTAGAACGCAATTCCTTGATATAAAAAGATTTTTTTTTAAATTATAAATTATACCTTTCTAAGACACGGTGCATAAAACGCAAACTCCTAAAACTTGACAAATGGAATCTCTACCTAAGAAGTTACAATATGTCAAACCCAATATGTCAAAAATAAATACTACTTTGACTGTTTTGCAATTAATTGCGAAAAAATATTTTTGTATAAAAAATAAACTATAATTATATTTTGTTTAATAAAGTTTACGTCTTTATTTATTTAGACTGAAGTTTCAGCAGATGTATTACTCTTTTTAAGTCCGCTACTCCACGAGTCCTTGCGCCTTAGGAGATCGCTCTGAAAATCGCCCAAATCAAAACAGTTTAAGCGGCAAGAAAAAGGTAAAATTTAAAATTAAATGATATAGCGGCATTTAAAAATAGCATACGTGTAAAAATATTTACAAGATTAATAAAAGCTATCGTATGTAATAATAAATATCAAGCATGCACTTAAAATTATAAATACACGGATATCATGCATAGATTCAATAAGAAAACTAAATTACGACAAAAATCCATTTATATATAAAGGTATATGACACTCAAAGCTTTTTTATGATGATTGTTACAAAAGTTATAAATGAGATGTTCAAAAGATTAGCTGCGGTATTGTATGGGGTTACTAAAAAAATTTAATATACTTATCATACTTGTTTATAATTCACGACATTATTGTAGTTAAGTTGCAATATTAATAACGAATAGTATAAATTATTAATTTTTTAACACAACACATATGTCAGAAATAATTAATATTATAAATTTACAATTATCTTACCGAAAGCCTAACAGAAAAATAACAAGTTTTGATCGAATTTAAGACATTTTTTATGCAAGTCAATGAGAACGAAGCACACCTTTTACTCGTAAGTAAATATATACATAAAATATATCAATGAAATAAATAATCGACCTAATTTTGTTTTTAAATGACTATTTCATTCACTAGCTTCATTACAAAAATTGGACACAGATGTTTGTTGTATCTACATATTAGTGAACTACAACTAAGGACTGTTACAGACGCCTTTTGTCTTACTATTTAGTAAGAAAAGTCATTTTTTGATGATTTGATAAGAAAAGTTGTTTTTCTTATATTATAACAAAATAGACAGAAAGGCGCCGTAAGCCGGATGCGTGCCATGCCGTGCTTCTTATATCCCATATATGAGCAGGTTAAAATTTTGTGTCTTGGATGCAGACCTTCACTGAGTCGTCTTCCTCCACCTCGTCCATCGTGGAGAGGCGCCTTTCTATTTCCGATTGTGCGTTTTTTGATATTAGTTTCTTATGTTTAATACTGGAATGTAAATATAGCTTTAATAATTTGATAAAGTAATGAAAATAACCATTTATTAGAGTTCTAATTTATTTGGTTTGTTAAATGGAACTGTATAAAATTTTACCTAATTTAAGAACTAGGTAGAAATTGATTTTCAAATTTTCAAGTTTTTACTACGTCTACGTCTTTGCGTACTTACGTCTTTTTTCCTGACTTTGCTTTCGAATCTTTAGAATCATTTCGATTTTTAATTATATTACTATTGTTGACTTGTTTCCATATTCCGGTTTTATTCATTTCTTCGGAAATATTAATTGAAGCCAACGGTATATTCATAATGTTTCCATTAATAAGAGGAATTTGTAGATTTTCTTGAAATGCTGGGGGATTAGTCTTGTTGGTGTCCTACAAGTGAACAGCCTAAGAATTGTTTTTAATCTAGAAGATTTTTGAAATTCGGATATTTCATACAATTGCTACAAGGAATTATTATTTGTTAATTAGACACACATACACACAATCTATATCTAAATGTTTCAGTTACAAAAATGATATTTTACAATGATACATGAACTAACGTGATGTGATGGGTGGTTGTTTCTTAAAATCTTAATAGTTTCGAAAACCATCCCACCTCAACGTCGCCTAGTTCTCGAAGTTCGTCTTCATTCCTTTTAGTCATTTCGGGCATCACATCGTCTAAAATTTTAAGTTCTCGTCTTGTAAAGATCAAATCTAGCGACTTTCTTATACCTATCATCACAACTAACATCAGTGGAAACAGGATAGAAGTCGTAGAGAATGATTTTATCACCCAAAGGCATACAAGACAAGTTAATTGAATAACAGTAAATAGATGTACGCGTCGAATTGGGACCTAAAATAAAATTCATGTATAGTTTTTTAATTACAATTTTTAACAAAATTTTAAAAAATGTTGATGACTTACTTGTCGCAAAAACATGTGATCTGGTTGATATTTTTGTGGCATAAACATTATAAGGATTCTGTCGAAGAATTGAAGTCCTTTTAGAGAAGCCACTCCCATATAAAGAAATACTCCAAATAACACTGGCATCGGTATATGTCTTAAAACTGGCGTTAGTACAACTGAGCAGCCAATAGTTAAAAATATTAGGATATGTGTTACTCTCTGTTCTCTAACACCCAGAAATTGAGGTTTTTCTCCTGGAGCTGCACATTCAGATTCTACTTTTAAGGAATTCACATGATTAATACTTAATACAGTCGCGGCTACAAACCACGGCAATCCCATGATCGAACATATTTGTATTAGTATTGCTAATACAAACAAGTCGAGGTGATATCCACATCCCTTTTTCAGCTTATTCTCTTTACGGTTCACAATTACTGCGGTAATTTGTTGGTCCATGAATATTAAAATCGTTCCCAGCAATGCCGGCAATATAGCGACAAGTGCCGACCAGACTGGGTTCCCATTAAAAGGCGTGATGACCCATTCACGAGAAGGGAGTGTCGGCTTAAATTCGGAGGGTACCTCCAATTTTGGAGTTTTTACTCCAACTTTGAAGTCCAGAAAAGACATAGACAATATAGCTATAATAACAGAGAAATCACTTATGAATTGTCGTATCTGAAAAAAATATTTAATTTCTTTAATTATAAGAAATAATGAAAAGATTATATAAAAATTTATAGATAAAATTTATATTCTATAACGGTTCTATGAAAAAAGCACATATTTTCTTTAAAAATTTTTTTTACCTTAGATGGAAAGAAAAGGGAATTTTTAAAGTCTTTCAATATTATAGAAATAGTGAACGTTCCGAGGAATAAAATAATTGACATCAAAAATACATCTGGCACGTACACTTTCGTATCACATCCTGCTCCAGCCAAGGTTCCATTGTACAGCTAAAATTAATAATAATAATAAATGTACTTTAATGCACCTTAATAAAAATGAAACAATGTAAAATCTAAAAAAATAATCAAAAAGTACAATAAGGCGGCGTTATCGCTAAAAGCGATCTCTTCCAGGCAACCTTTGGGTGTTGGAGTTTGTATAAAGTAAATTTTGGAATAATGTTGGAAATAGATTATTATTATAACCATTGAGATATAGTCTATACTATAATAAAATAGTATTTTTTTTGTCTTCATAAACTAGCACGAGATAAGAAAACACTTCATTGGACTAATTTTGGCATTGAAAGTCAATTAGTTAGGTACCTGACAAGACTCCTTGTCGATCGAAGACCAATTAAACTGTTCCGGCACTCTTGAGTAATTGCTCGGTAAACAATAGCATTCATAATTGAGAACTTCATCAGGGTGTGTCTTTAAAGGGTTTTTCCTGCCGATAGAAATAACGTTTTCGACTGCCTGAAAAAAAATTGAAAATATATAATTATATAGAAAATACATAAAACTTAAATAGTAATAAATATTTTATACCTTGTATATAAATATGAATGCGATCAAAGTTGCAAAATTTTCTTCTGTGAATCTGGTAATATAACAAACTAAAGCGCTGGCGTCAATTGCAACTAATGTAATCAAAATGATCGTCGTCCATGTGCCAATACAAAACCTAAATGACATATAATTCCATCCTATTTGCTTACAAAATTCAAATACTATAGTTTCAAATACCAATACGGGTCCTGTAGAACCTAATATTGTAAGTGGCTGCCCTGAAAAGAATCCGTATCCCATTCCGCATACAAAGCCAGATATTAAAGATTCCATAGCTGCCATATTTTTGCCAGTGGCTTCACCTAACAATCCTCCAAAAGTTATTATAGGTGAAAGACAAGCGAAATATAGAAATATCCAAGACGCAACGCATTGTAAAGCAAAGGCATCCTTAAAGTCTGACCAATACCACGGCATTTTTCTCTTGAGATCATTTATCAAGCCACCAAAAAGTTTCCCAGTTCTTGCTAAGCCTGATTCTTCTCTTTGTCTTTGTTCTTCTTCTTCTTCATCTGGCTCTTCTTTTATATTATTGTCATTTGGTCTCTTACGAGGATCTTGGGATGGAATTGCTGCAGGAGGTTCAATACGAATAGCTGGATCCCATTCTCCTGGTGGCAACACTGTAACAGCATCTAAAAATTCATCTATGCCGGCTAGAAGATGGTCTCGCTTCTTTGCTCTATATGCTACTTCATGGAAAATTTCATCTGACATTAATGTTGCCATGGCTCTGCCAATTTCATGAAAACTTGAATTACTATTTGGAGGTCCCAGCAGCACAAACATAAATCGGGTTGGGACCGGTACTTCTGTCAAATCTCCCATTATAGTACCTGTTTTCAGTCTAACAAACGCAGATAACGTCTTTTCTAGAAAATCTACTTCTCCCACAAGTATATTAGAAGCCTCTGCTCCAGGAGGTATTTTACGCATGAAATGTGTGTTACATTTGTGATTTAAGTCTCCGTTCATTGGAAGATCTCCAGAACTGTGGTTTCGGTGCATAGATAAATTACTAGGACTTTTAACCATGCCTTCATCAGCTGCTGCACCTAGAATTACCGATATTTATTTAGGAATAGATGAGCAGGTAAGAATAAAAATAAATACAAGTATACATCTAGAATAAAAGTTATGTATTTATAAAAATGAGGTTGCAAACTTTTAATGTGATACGAGTAAATACCAACTGAATAAATGATTCGTGAAAATAATTACTAATGAACAAAGTGGACGTAATGTATTGTTTATTGGAATACATTTATTTTGCAGATTTATAAATATGTACAATCTTTACTTATAATATTAATATTTTATTGGTAACCAATCTATAGTAGCATCGAAAATATATGAAGCAAAATATAAGCCAAAATAGCATGTAATATTTAAATAATTCATAATTGCATTTAGCCCAAGGGTAAAATGAGCATACACAACACTGATAAAAAAAATGAAAAAATTTAATAAATTACAGCTTAAAAGTGTATTACACCGATGAAGAGAGATTAATGTATAAGCGGTTACCCGCATTAGAGATGCCTAGGAATCGACCGAATTCTCCTTTGTGAGAATGTCCACTTGATGTACCGCCTTCATCCACTGGAATATAATGCCAATAGTTCACAACGGCAAAAGATTTAGTGACCCAAAGTTCACTACTTAGGGTCACTAAAGTACTAATTGTACTTTATATCGATTAAAATTGTTAATTTGTAATTAAATCGAAAATAAAGTTGAATCGAATATTTTAAAACACGATAAAACACTGAAATAGACCTAATATTGTATATTTATGGTTAAAAGTAGCTTAAAAGTGCTTGCGTGTTGAGTATCAGTCATAGAGCGTGATTTTGGTGAACTGATGCACACACAATATCATTACACGCTTCTCTGACCTGGTACGGCTAGATATGAGCCTCTTGCGTCACCAGCATGAAGGAGTGCCGTGTTGGGAGATGTGGTGGACCCCCGACAACTCCTCGAACTGGAGGGTCGAGAGCCACCATCCTGTAAATCTAATATAATATCGCCAGAGAGTCCATATAATTTTACCTATTCGGGTATAATAAGGCAAATATGAAGTTATATTTTATTGAAAAATATAATTATACTTACTTTTGCAAGATGAATGATTTCTTCCTATGTCAGCTAAAGATCGTATTAACGGTAGTCTTGACATATTATTATGATTACGTTTTTCATGTTGATGCCTATGTCGGCGCAATAAAGCATCTTTTACTTTTTCTCTTCTATCATATGTGAGGCCGCCATCAATAACCATGTTGTCTAACACGTTTTCAGCTACTTGTTCCAGAGAATTCGCTTCTAAATCTAAAATTACTGAACCATTCAAAATAAGACTTCGTAGCTCAAACAATGAATGTAAAGAAAGTGTGGCTACATGTGGTTTAGACCACCTGTTCCCCCCTTCTTCAACATCTTCTTCAAATTTGATCCATCGAGCTGTTTCTTTCCATTCTAACTCGTCTCCGTCTTTAACCAGCTCTTCCATTTCAGAAAAAAGTGGATGTGATTCGAGAGCGGAATCATTAATATCTTCTCCTAGAATAAATTGCACCCTTTGAGCTGGTGGAGTCACTGAAAGCAATGCAATCTTTTAAGTACTTTTGTATACTGAGATCAGCGTCAGGAAATGAAAATGGAATATCAGGAAATGAGTGGAAATATGATTTTTGACAAACTATTCGAAGTAAAGAGGTACCAAACGAAATTAATATTAAACAAGCATGCGTCCAATAAATCACAGATGAATGGACTAGAATTTAATGTAGTGTCACATGGATTCTGCTGTTTCATGCTTAGCTTGACTTATGCAAATAAGGCTGTAGGAAGTTGAAAAACTATTTGGAAGAAAATATGTTGATGAATAACGGCTCATTAAAAAAAACCAGAAGAAACATGTAGGTGATCTACAATTTGTTCTTACATGTCTCTCCGTCATCCGTTACGCTTAGTCTCCTGACTCGAGCCATAAGAGCTGGGCCTACGAATTTAAATTAACGATATTGCATTTTTGTAGCTTTCAAAAATAATTAAAAAGCTAATTAAATAGTATTTTTAGTTTTCTTTCCTACGAACGTTCGAGCGACTCAATAAACTCAGCCACTATAAAACGCATGATTTGCTCAAAGCAGCTAATGAACCTTTGATATATTTCTTTTGATCCTTTTGCTGCTACCAAAAAAAATACAGTTGTAATTGACCTACGAATAAGTTATCATACTCGGTGTTTATTTTATACTGTACGCGTGTTTTTTTTTTCTGATTGCTCGTTCCTTTTTTTTTATGTTCCATCTAATTATGTACTGAAAACTATCTAAATTTATACTTTTTATAAATCGTATAACATGATCTTAGCAGGATTTATACTTATACTTTTATTTATTGAGTATAAAAAAATATTTTTTTATTGTCGACTAAAATAAATTATAATATTCCACGTAGTTTTAATAATGAATAAATTAAAACTGCAATCAACTCACTGGGTCTCTCCGGATCTTTGGTGCCGTTGCGGTGGTGATGTTTGTGTTTCCTGTGAGAGTGGCGGCGCGCCGGCACGTGGACGCCCACGAACACCGTGTGCGCGCGGTGACCTGGACCATGTATTGATTAGCATTGCATTTATTAACGTTTTAGGTATTATATTATGTAACTGATAACGGGGATTTTAGTCAAGTAAAGTTCCAATAATTTTGATTCCAGACGCTGTGCTGCTCCGCGCAACGTCCTATCGGAATATCAATAAATATTCCTCAAACAGGAATAAACCATTTTAAAAATCTAAAAAAATACATAAATTAGAATATACCGTATATAAAATATAATTAATCAGTAATATCCACATAATTATAATATAGCGTTATATAAAGTAAGTGTTGATGTTGAACTAAGTTCAATAGTAGACAATTCCATTTAAACTTCTACATAATATGGCTCAGTTAATAACGATTGTTTCGAAGTTTGACTTTTACACATCCTTAAATTGCGGCTTAGCTCTATTATACATATTATTATTTTTTTTATATTAGTTTTTTTTCTTTATTTAAATTTTTATAACAACATGTTCCTCATATCTCCTCATCACAATCTTATCGCTCATTCCGCACGTGGTAGATTCCTCTAGAGAGGACCTAGAGTCTTAAATCTATCCTCCGCCCATCCGTTTTCAAGATATTGCATGTTGAGTAGCGGATCTGAAATCCGCGTTTCGTTTCGTAAAACAAGGAATAGAGAAAGCAGAAGGAGACATTAATTAGTTAATTTCCTCAAGTGGGAATCGAGCACATAACCGTCGTGCTTAAGTCAGACGCAGAGCCGATGAACCACGACAACTTTAATAAGTTAAAATTCACTAAATTAGTATTACTGTACGGGGGTTGCTGTCTAGATATAATTTCAATTAAAATTAATTACTAATGGTACTTGATATCGATTAATATTGTAATTAATCTAATCTCAGATTCTGATCTCTAGATTTAGTTTATTACGCAGTATACCTGTATTTATAATAAAATAAATCTATGTGCAATTATACGTTTACTAAAATATGAACTATACTTAGTGACGTAACGACAAAAGGGAACATAGAAACTTAGTGTTATGACACTGACATTCTTAATTGCTTCCCCTAATTTGTAATTAAAGGCACAAATTTGTGCCTAACTTATGCTACAAAATAATATTTCTATAAAATAAAATCTAATTTTATAATAATTTAGATAATTAATTAACAGCGTACTCAATGATGATACCGATCAATACTACCGACCTGTTAATTATAAATAATAATCAATAAAATATTTGTGCTGATTTAGATACATTTGTACATAATGTAAGCGGGACTTTAATAAGTAATTATTCATGTAAAAGTTTGCAAAACTCTACATTCATCATTTAATTTTACTGAAACTACATTTTAGATTTAATCGTTCATTTTATTCTCTTTTGTATTTTGTATGAATACTCAGTTGCTATGAAGATGTATTCCAGACACGTTCCAGAATTAAGTAATACCATTAAACCCTTTTATTGAACATCAATTTATAATAGAACTCTCCCAATACAATTTGAATGCAATTTGCATCGGTTCGTTTTTTTTTCATCGGTAAAAGTCACAAAAACAAATCAAAAAGAAAGCAGATTCATACTTTTTTGCATGAGTGGACAGAAGCAACTTAGTGATAAGTAACTTCGTTTTATTACGTGTTGAGTGAAAATTGAAATTATTTATTTCCAGATTTTGGGCGGGAGACGCCCAATATCTATCTAGAAGACAATTTACAATAAAGACTTCAGAGAAGATATAAGAAATTGTTTAATTTCGCTAATGTTATGCTCTTATAGGTTTTACCAAAATGAGAAAATGATAATCAATCTATTTTATGAGGCTTGTATCTGTTATCAATCATGTTTGGAAAGTTGTTATTACATACAAGGACATGTTTGCTTTACGTTTCCACCCCAAGTAGATCACGTTGCAATGTTCGACAAAGATATAATAATTTTTAGCTTTTACTTACTTTATATTATTACAAAGTCCATTTAGATCCATATTAATACATAATTTGTCACGTGGATTTTTT
>DWNA01001184.1:0-15936 GCA_018249835.1 Heliconius besckei | reverse complement strand
GCTGTGCAGTAACGGTCGCTGTTGGTTCAAGCTCCTGAAACATAGACAGTAACCTTGAACGATACGCAGTGAGGTTAGTTCCCCCCTCTGTTGCCCTATAGTACGCACGCATGACACTCTCATTCAGCTGTTGAGACCATCTCATGCGAGGCACTTTACCACCGGTAGCGGGAGCCTTGTTGAGCATCCTCGACACTCCTGGCTCCAAACCCTCCGATGGTGCGATGTCGGCGCGCCGGCGTGGTCTTAAAGCCGGCCCTTCCGACTCTGACATTCCTTCCTCCGAACCCGCAGTCGAAGCCGCAGTGCGATTAGTCGTCTTCTGACGACGGCGGTTGCGGATTCGAAGGGCAACATCTCCGCCCGTGGTGTTGGGAGTGCACTTGTCCTCCTGGCATCCGTCACTATTGTTTACTCTTGTGCCATCTTTTGCCAATATTAGTTTTAATTCTAGTAGTCCAGATCATATTTTTGTATCCCATTTTCTTATGGTTTTGTACTTTTTCTAAATTATTTATTAATTTATATCAACAGTGAAAATTTTTCCTGACATGTTTGTTTGACGGTTGCTAGGGTAACTTACATACATATTATTTACAGCCTTATATTTTCTTTTTACAATATTCTATATTGTAACGGAAGTAAAACAAGCATTTTACTAATTTAAAAAAAATATCCATCCAAATATCAATCCAAGATTTACAAATCGATGAACTCTATTTTAACATGTTCCATTACTTGATATTAAATTAATATATTTTAAAATAATAACAGCATGGCGCTAATACTAAATGTAGATAATAAATATCGTTTTGTTCACCCTGCATTCTACACAGAGCATGTATGGCAGGCTCTTTCAGCCCATTTTTTGAGATATGTTGAAGGTAACTTAACAGCTTTGCTGACTGTTGAGGGTGAGTACCAGAGCAAGGAAATGAAAATAAATAATTTCGACGAATAAAAATAAACAAAAACGACGAATCGACTCCACAACCGTTACTATTACAGAAAGTCACCGTCACCACGCCACATGGGTCTAATTAAAATAATCAAAAATTATATAATAGTAATATTTTATTTTGTTTTAGAAACAAGGACGGGACATTCCGTTTGCAAAATGAACATCTGGCTAAGTTGGATAATGACATCTTGTATCATTTGGGATTGGATACTCAAAACTACGATCTACCCAAACTGTTTGGAGACGTAAAGGTGAAGTTTTATATAGTTTCACGGTTTATCAGGCACATAGCAGGGTTGCCTACTCTGCTAGGGGACTTGGAGTCAAAACTCTCTTTTCTGAACTTCGTTTAAATATTCAAGGCACTGTATAGAGCAAATAATGTTCGAAAATCAGAGCGGGAAAATGGAAAATAATTAATTTCCCTGAAATCCCATTCACCGACTTCTAAAATCAGTGAATTTAAAGTGAGACGATGTTAGAGTCGGTAAGTAAGAAATAACTGTATTTAATGCCATAACTACCTTATCGACGATCTTTTAACTAAGGATCATTTACCGCAACCTAACTGGTTGATAACGTCCCGTAAATTCTAAGGCGAGCCAAAAAACTGAATTTTTTTTAAACGTCACTCTTTTTTATAAAAATATCTTTAAATAATTAGGTTTTAAAAGTATCGGGCTTAATACACTTTTTACCAAGTACTATATTTAAAAAATCGAGCTCCTCAAAAATCTATGGACATCTTAATTAGAATTACCAATTAATTTTAATAGGCGTAGCGTAAGGGCCCAAGCGTGTGACAGTAAGCGCGACGGGTTGTGGATTCGATGCCCACTCGAGGAAGTGAAATACTCTCTTTGTCTATCCTGCTGTGTGCAGGATACAACGTAAAGTTAAAAATATATCTTAATATGTGAAGTAAATAAGCTAAATTCTGCATAATAAATCTAGTATATTGCCTTTAATATTGCTGGTTTTAATTTTAAAATCTTTATATTTTTCTTTGTTTCAGTTTGTATGTATGGGAGGAACTAAGTATAGGATGAGAGAATTTGCTGAACATATTGCAAAGAATGTGTTGAAAAAATCTGTGGATTTAGTTAATTTGACAAAACACTCCCATCGCTACGCCATGTTTAAAGTCGGACCTGTGCTTTCAGTAAATGTAAGCATACTCGTATACCTTTATACAATATTACTATGACCTCCACGCGGCTTTGCCTGCTTAAACTTTTTGTTATACTATGACCAAATTTGCTGTGTACGGGATACAGCGTGAAGTTGAATTATTATTTTTTGTTTATTTATGTACAGTTTCATATTAAAAACATAGAACTTAATGAAAGTTGTGTTTCAGCACGGCATTGGAATACCATCAATGATTGTTTTACTGCAAGAGATAATAAAATTGCTTAGTTATGCTAAAGCAAAAGATCCAATCATATTCAGAATAGGTACCAGCGGAGGCTTGAAGATACCGCCAGGTTCGGTCGTCATATCGTCTTGGGCCATGAACGGCTCTTTAAACAAGTCTTATGATATTGTAAGTAATTATAGTAGTAATGACCTGACTAGCCACGATGTTGCTTAACGGTTTAATTATAACATTTTAAGTTTAAAATTGATTATGAAACGTAAAAGCCCACTCTTTCTCGTTTTGTAGGAATTTTAGTCATTCTTCTCTTCAGTTTGTAAACGTCCTTTAATTCATCAGTTTTTATTATAATTAGGGATTTTATCACTAGATGTCGCTGTCTCATAATATAAATGCTATACTGAATATAATCTAGACTACATATTTATACCGCCATCCAGTTTTATTTGATCTATATGCAGAAATATACAGTCTAATTAAAATGTCATAATATAAGTATGTATTAGAAATCGATCTATAACTTATTTAAATGAAAATTAATGAATAATTTATTTTTTAAATATTTTGAATTTACTTTGAAATTAACATTTTTAGCCAATAATGGGAAAAATGCATGGATTTGATACTACTTTTGACACGCGGTTAAACCAGGAGTTGTGTCATCTTGCAAAAGAAGAGAAAGATTTCTTGACTACGATTGGTGGCACTATGGCTGCAGATGACTTTTATAGAGGTAGTTTTGTAATATATTAAGTGCAAGGAAAACGTGAATAGTAACAAAAATAGCTTCACGATTTATTTGACCGGGTATGTTAAGTTAACCTCCTGTTAAAACATTTCATTTCTCACTTTCCACCGATTTCTCAACTCCTCTGAAACTCAACACATGATCAGAAAGTGGGGGACGGAGAGTCTTACCACTGCATTCCCTCTGCGAGCGATATAGCGTGAAGTTATTTTGTCTTTCTAGCTATTATAAATAAATGACACGTTTCCCATATTTGCATATATACATAGTTTTTTTTCTTTTTAGGTCAGGCTCGCTTAGATGGTCCTTTTTGTCATTACAATGAGACCGACAAATTAAACTTCGTTCGTAAATTACAATCTTTGGGTGTCAAAAACATTGAAATGGAGGCAACTGCATTCGCCGCTATGACTTCAGAGGCCGGGTTGAGATCAGCTGCTCTATGCGTGACGTTTGTCGATCGTTTCGTTGATGATCAGGTAATCTTCTTATAATAATACTAACATTTATTTAATAGTAATGTTATATACTCCAATCCAATGTTAGAAAGCTTTGAGTCATTATATTTTGGTAAAAAGACATAACGCGCAGAAACTTAACGCCGCGTTATGTCTTTTAAAATTTTCCAAGAATTACTTCGGTAATGGAAAAGGGAGAAGGAATGGAAAGGGGAAAAGGGAAAGTGTCCCCACTTTCGAGCCCCCGAAGGCCCTGTAATATAAGTAAAACTAAAAAATACAGTTTTTTTATAATTGTTAACTAATGTTTGAATGACGTGTTACTAGAATTTTAGGATTTCGTTCCGCAACAGAACGGTAAAAAACGGTTAAAAAACATAACCCTTTTTAAGATCACTTTGTTGTCCATCTGACCGTCTGTCATGACATTGAAATTTATTTTGAGATCGCGTGAAGATAATAAGCCGAAATTAATGAGAAATATTTTAATTAACGGTCCCTTGAAGCACAGAAAAACTCAACTCTATAAGTCGACGCAATCAAGAGATACGAACATAATTTTCGCTCCATTTATTATGAAATTACCGCGTAATTAATTTAATTTAATTAAAACTTAAAAGTATAAGCTATATTTCCTATTGATCTAAAATTGTGCAATTGATACGAAACCGAGAAAGCGAGCCCGACTCGCACTTGACCTGATTTATTAAATTTAGTACATCTACATTTTGTATATTAATTTATTTTTAAGGTAACACCAAGCAAGGATCAATTATTGGAATGGCAGAAGCGACCGATGTTCTTAATTGCAAGATATATTTCAGCTTATCTGAAAAAGTAATAAGATTAGAAGAAGATTACAAGAAGAAGAGAATTCATTAGAATTGAACATATTTTTTATAATACCAAAACTAATACTAATATATTCAATTATTTAAATTATAATGTTGTTTGTTTTATATACCAAATCCTGTTTTTATCTTTATAATGTACGTGTACTATGTTGTATTTTAATTTACGATACATAAACAACTACATTTTTTTCGTATGAGAGATATTTTTATTTTTATTTCACAGTTTGAAATAAACACTCAATACAAACAAACTGTGCACTTGACCTCAGCTTACTTTCCTAATATTTTCAATGTAAATTTTATCTTTTTTTTAAAATATTGCATGTATAATTGTATAATATTTGAGGCTAGTCATGTCGCAGGAGCACAAAGTGTGCTGCAAGATCGACTGGTTCGATCTCCATCTATCGATCGATATATTCGATATCCATCTACAGTTGTACTGTAATTTTGTAATTTTTGTAGGTAAATTGTACATTTAGCTAAAAAAAAGTGAGTAAATGTTGTCACTACTGCTCTCAGTCTTGAATACTTCCGTTTTTATGTGTAGATATATTATATAGTAATAAATTGTAATGTTAAAACTAAAAACATACTTTGCAGGTACATTCTTCTATAATTAAATGTGAAGAAATGAAGAGAAAAATGACAAACAGGTTATATATATTAGAAAATTCAAGTCGCATATAATTTATTTAACAATCCCCAAAAAAATCAATTAGTAATAATTCTTATTTGTAGTCTACTTTTCGTACAATTTAGTAGCCATAGTTGCACCCACAATTGCAACTTCCAGATATTGTCACAGAACCTGCAGCAGGTAGTGGTCCTCCGAACTGTACAGAACCGAGAATCGGAACTTGTCCAGACACCAGCGTGGATCCACCGACAGGGAGCTCCCCAAAAACATTCAAATTTCCAACTCCAGATCCTCCATAAGCACCGGAAGAAATGTCATATGCTGAATCAGAAGCTAGCAGACTCGCACCAAGGTCGGCCCCTGAAGTTGCCACACCACCCAGGCCATATAATCCAGCAGATGCCAGACCAGCGCCAAGAACCGGTGATGCCAGACCAGCACCTGGGCATGAGCTAGGATTTGACAGTCCATAACCTAAAGCTGGGATTTCTCGTAAACATTGGCCAAAAACATTCTGAAAATATGAGAAATAATTTAAGAAGGTGGCATCGTATAGCAGTATAACGAATGAATGTAAAGGTGGCATTTGTTTTTGTGTGGTCGGGCAAGTCAATCCGCGGCGGTGGGGTTCGTCACTCAATAATAAAAACATTAAAATAATTTAAAAAGGAGGTAATCGATTGACATTAGGGTAATGTAAATGGGATACTTTTGAGTTTGATCACCACTGAAGAGAATTTTTGCTAGAGAAAAGAAGTGCGACACCGAGTTCCACCATTCATTATGCTGTTTCGAATTCAAGTGGATTATAGGGAACAGAGTGTTTCGTCTCTACATTTTCACTATCTACCATTCCAACTAATAATTCATTAATACAAAAATGTATGGGAAAATAAATTAAGAAGTTTTTATACTAGAATAGTTACCTGAATTGAACATAGATGCACACCTAATAAAAGGAAAAACAAAGTTGTTATTTTGAATGCCATTTTGTGAAATGTGAGTACAGTTCACACTTTACTAACCGAATGACACACAACTGTTGAACTATGAATTTATATTACATATGACTGTTACTTTATCAATATTTTGCAAGTTGCAAACGTTTTCTATCTCTGTGTAGGAAGGAAATCTAATTATATGTATTTTGCACTATAGACTTATAAATTGATAATAAAAACTAAGTGAAATATATCACGTAGGTATATATTTATAAGAAATAGGTATTTGTTTATGAGGTGGTCTATTTCGTCATTGAAAGCTATGATAACAATTATGTAATTTTCTTCAATATAAACTAATGGGTGTTTCTTAGAAAACATTCGCAAGTTCATTCTCAACGAGACAACAATCGATATACATACAATATGTCAGTCAAAGCTCTTCTCTTTGTATGTGCTCAAGCGCTGCTACTTCAAGTAAGTTAAATAGCAATAAAAATTAAAATAATGTTTTAGTATAAAAAAAAAATATGTAAGCGATTATTACGAGTTTTAATTCTTCCATTTTTACAATTTAAACTCAATGTTCCATTCTTTTATGATAAAATAAATTTCTATTGGACTAAATGTCTATTTTTCAGATAATATAATTGCGCCTCCCTCTTTTTTTTTAAATGACATCTGGTATACTTTTCAGAGTATAAAAGCACAATGCATTGGTGCATATAACAGTTTAACTGCCCCAATCTCTGCTGCACCCTGTGGCAGCGGGCTGTATGGAGGACCCACGCTCGCACCTCTCTCCCCTTGCGGTGCTGGTTGGGCGTCTTCTCAGGCTGAATGACATACCATATGTCATTATGAATACCACATAATGACATATGGTATGGGCTTGGAGCTTCCAACGCCGCAGCCTTAGCAGCGTCTAACGGAGGTGGACTACCTACGTCCAGCTCCTCGCCCATAGCTCCTAATGGTCTATCAGTAATATCCGAAAATGCTATTGAAGGTGCCTTGGCTGTTTCTGGAGCATTACCATTCTTGGGAACAGTGGCGTTAGAGGGTATCTTGCCAACTGCAGGTTCGGGTGGTGTAGCGTATGGTTGTGGTAATGGGGAAGTGGGTATATTATCTGAAGATATATCAGGGGCTAGCGCTGGGGCGATAGGTATCAGTGAGGGGGCTTTAGGATATGGGGCTGGAGTTTTAGGATATGGTGCTGATGCCCTTGGATATAGAGCTGCTCTGGCTGGACCTTACGGCTATGGAGGCGCCAATATTGGAGGAATAGGTGCATGCGGATGTGGAGCTCGTTTATATTGAGCCATAGCCTTTATTGGTTGTGGAACGTGGTATATAATAATATTAATGTCAAAGTCTTGTAATTAAAATTTCTCAGTTCATAAATAGCACCACATAGCCCCACAACGCGGGAACCACAGATAATTTTTATATATATTTTACTAAAAACAGTGCATGTTACAGTTTATTTTATAAACATTATATTTCTAACAATCTTGATGTAATATTTCATTTGAAATAGAAAATAAATTGTTTTAGCAAACAAACTTTTGTTTATTTCATTTTACTTCTATTAGAAAAAAATTAAATACATACAAATTTCTGCTGAATTACCAAAAATCGCTGAACAAGCTTTGGGATGAAATAGATAAGTAACTTCCCATTAACTTAATGAGATCCCCTACCCATTACCCACTAAATAAATTAACTGAAATTACCCGAAATTAATTCAAAATCTATCATAATTTTATATCTATGATTGAATTAGAAGTCAATAGGTAGGTATTGATAGGTAGGTAATTATATAGTAACTGTGTCTATCCCGGACACAGCAGGGTAGGCAGAGGGAACCTAGTGTTTCCAACTCTGTTCCCAATTTTCACCCGAAATCTGGAGGATTTTTCTGTGAACTATTTGACCTGTAGCCTGTAGCTCCTTTCGTGTCATGAGTCCGGACGAGATCGTGGATAGCACTTGTTTCTGTGTCTTTTATCATAAAAAAGTATTCCTGGTAATAGTGTATATAAAGAACCATTATTTTCGAAAATAAGAAACTTATATGAAGAAAAATGCACCATAATCTACCATTACTTGATTATAAATATTAAAATATGTACGTTTCTTTCCACTTAAGTTTTATTTTATTTCTGATCTACGAGGGGCGTTGAATATATTCTTGGTATCAGCACTGAAAAAACACACAAATTAACCCATTTTCTTTATATAGGTGCCCCCACTTGTCCTCCAAAACCTCAATACATTTGTTACCTCCTGATTTCCCTGAAAAATGAATTCCCTGCAAAAAATAAAGCTTGAATGCACATTTATTATTGCCTTCAGCTCTTCATCACATCAATCATCATCATCATACTTATTTCATTCATTCATCATTATACTTATTATAGTGATTAACTAAATAATTATTTTAATTACGAATGTACTAAGTAAATCATATCGATACTGAAAAAACGTTGAATTCTTCTCGTACATTAAATTTCTGCACTGTTCCTCTATCTCTGTACAGGTATGTTATAGTGTCTATAACTGTCAATCTGCGACTTAAGTATTGTTCATTATAAATTTAAAATGTTGATTTAAGGCTTAAAATAAATATTGACTACATTATAAGATATACATGTGTTGATTTGTGGTTTAAAAGACGATTCATATTTAATTTTTACTGTGTCGTGCAGCCAAGAAAATAGAATACTCGAACCGAATTTATTCGGCACCTTAACCGAATAATTCGGCCGAATACGAATATTGAAAAAGATGCCGAATACCAAACGAATATTCGGCGCATCTCTACTTATTATTAATAACTTTTCTAATAGCAAGTAGGTATATGGTTTTGTTTATAAAATAAATATTGGAAATTGTAGACGATGTAAACCTCTAGTTACAATTTTCCAGAAAATTACATCAGGTTCAGGTTATGAAATAAATACGCGTGCATATGAAGCTAATAAAAGCGTGTAAAAATAAAAACAAAGCTTTACAGAATCGGGTCATCCCTTATTTATAGCTTAAAGGGCGTAATAGGCACTACACTGTAAATTATTAGATTAGAAAAACAAACACACGCACTTGCCCATGTTCCCTATAAACAATGGACAGAATATATCAAGACATTTTTAATGGGCCCAAACTCTATCTCTCCTGAGTGATAATTGAACCCATCTCCCTTGCGATTACAGTCGGAAGTTAGCGCCATTGTGGGTGGCTAGTTATAAATTTTAACTAGTATTTACGTCGTTACTTTAATATATTTTTACGATTTCTTTCGTAATTTAAAATGATAAAAATAAATAAACAAACTTGAGTGCAAAATACATATTTATTTTGAGAAATATCACACAAAGTTTATGTAGATCTGTATCTAAAAACTGTTATTAAAACAGAGTATTCCATCCACACGCGCTACTTTTACCAATATTAGCTCCGTTATAACCATAAGAAGCTAGATCCAATCCAATATCATGACTGAAAGCACTAGCACCATATCCTAAATTTCTTCCTCAAAAGCTTACACTCTCGCTATCATATCTAAGAACTCCAGTGTCATAATCAATTCTATCTTCAGATAAAATAACAACGTTTCCATTTCCACAGCCATAACCGATACTACCAGCACCTCCAGTGGGCAAGACACCTTCTAAAGCCACCGTGCCCAAGAATGGTACTGCACCAATTACAGTTAATCCACCTTGTATAGCATTTTTCTGATGATATCGACACAGCGTTAGGAGCGAGGGGTGATGAGCTCGTCGGTAACAGATCACCTCCGTTAGAAGCTGCCAAAGTAGCAACATTCAAAAGTCCATTGTCATAACAATCTCCTATTTGTGAAGCCTCTATGTGAGGAGCAGGAGATACATTAGCAGACTTAAATGGTCTAGTCCATGGACAAGACAAAGGTGCAGTAGCTGGATTATATGATCCGATAAATTGTCATGTTGCGTACTACAAAATCAAGAAAAATATAATCTATATATATAAAAGGACTTGTTCTCACTGGCTGAGGTAAGACGCACGCACAGCCGTAACCGGTGTGTGTAGAAACGAGAAATTTGGACAGATGTTTACTTTCGTAATCTGGACATTCACCAAGAAGGGATTTTGAAAAATTTTAATCCTAAAGAGGCGAAATAGGGTACGGTAAAATTTTTAAAAACCGATTTTTATAAAATTTGAAATTCAGACTTTTAAATAGATTTCATTGAACATGTGTTTCGTGGTTTTTTAGAATACACCTCCTAAGGGTGCAAATAAGGGGTTGAAATTTTGTATGGAAAAATCTATAAATGGCCACCGATTTTTTAAAATTTAGAACTTAGACTTTAAAATTATTAGAATTCACCTCTAAGGGTGCAAATATGCAGGCGAAGCTGTTCCCACTAGTTGTTAATACAATTACAGTTTTAAAATTTACTGACATACTGTTATTCTAGTTGGATTAAAATTTAATAGCATTACAAAACAATGTACAAATTATACTTGAAGTATTTTTTCTAGATTTTAAAATATAAAGAAAAACAGTAAATATTATTTTATTGTTATATTCAATTTGTTGAGTTTAGTGGGTTTTGGGTGTTTTACTTACATGTGTAAATAATAATTGAGAAAAACTAAAAAGTAACGATGATGGCTATTCATCATGTTGTACGATAGTTCAGTAAAATTCAAAAATTAATGTTTTCTAAAGAATAATCATGAGTTTTTATACTGGCAAATTATTTAATAGTTATCTACAGGGTGGAAGAGGCAGCGCTCCTTTTATTGAAACTGCATATAGGGTAAAATATTTCAGACCCAAAATTAAAAAAAATAATCAAGATACTTCAACGGCTTGGACGTAGGATTTTTTTTTTCATTTCACGATTTTTATCCATACCTGTATTTCGTGTCACGCACACATACGTATGCGACGTTGCCGCTTTGACAGGTAAGTGTGTGAGTGCCTATGTTATACTTTACAAATGGCGTTTTATTTTAAAACGATAATTTTATTATTTATTTTGTTTGAAAAAAATACTTTTTCATTTTTGAGAATTATTTTTTTTCCGAATTATATTAGGCTTTTATAGAGTAGTTAAAACTGTGGTTTCATTTAAAGTGGCGCTGACAATTCCACCCTGTATAGTATGAAGTAAGTATGAAGAAAAGGTGAAATTGCACAAAAATATTACGCATGTACATTTTATTCCTTTCATATTTATGTTACTATGCAAATGTTGATGATTGTATATTTGGTAATATAGATAAACAACGTTTGCAACTTGCAAAACATAAATAAAAGAATTACTTTTCTTTATAAGTCGGTTTTTGAGTAGTTTGGAACATCGTACAAGTGGCATTTGTACAGTTCAGTTATAGTACGAGTTTATTAATAATTATTATGTTAATTTCTAATTTCTTCTTTTATGTATTTATTGTGCGAGTATTTTTAGTTCAGGAAAAAGGAGTAACGTTGATCTGAAATTCGTCTTTTTGGCCCAGCCTGTACCGTTGCAAATGGTCTTCTTTCCCCCGGCAATGGTTTTATAGCTTCAAATTCTACTGATGGTGGAACAGAAGTACGAAATGTTACAGTGTTTGGCAAATTACCGGTTAGAGGTTCTACATTGCTTGGCGGGTAAGTCATTGCATCTGATTGTGTCGCAATATCTGAAAGCTGCGGGTGTGAATGTAACGCGTACTAAGCACTAAGAATTTTTTATAATTATTTTTCTTAATGAAAAAATAATGTTATGAACAAAGAGAAAATTATGTGATTTTTCATAAACGTTTTCTTATGACGTTACCACGTAAAATTATGATCCATAAACCTACTAGTTTTTGTGCTTGAAGAGCTGATAGTTTTTTTCGAAAATTTACACTATATCGGTAAGAGACAGGGTAGGCAGAAAGAACCTAGTATCAAGACGAACGAACCCACAATCATCGCATGTTAGTCAGACGGTAACCGTCGCCAGTATTATTTTTAACCGACTTCTGTAAGAAAAGGAGGTTATCAATTCGACTGTATTTTTTTTTGTATGTTTGTTACCTCATAACTTTTAACTGGGTGAACCGATTTTGATATTTTTTTTATATTACATTTCTAAAATTAAGATTATCAATCACCTTTTACTCTCTCAATGTATTGGTAAATATAAATTTCATTGAATATAATTCAGTGTATTATGTCATCTTTATAATGCATAGTAAATATAAAATATGATTAGTATCTCCAACCCATCTGGTTGAAAGGTCCAGCAGCGGCAAAATCTTCTGCCAACATAGCAACATCACCATTACCGCAGCCATACGAAATTGATCCAGATCCAACGGTTGGTAATGCACCTTCGAGAGCCACAGTTCCTAAGAACGGAATAGCTCCAGCAACAGCCAGAGCTCCTCCGTAGGTATTGTCTGACAATAGATTAACACCGCTTGGTGGAATAAGAGAAGCGCTAGTTACTGGGAGGGCACCGCCATTGGAAGCTGCAGCGGCGGCAGGCCCATATGTTTCCCGTGCGAAGGGACTAGCCCAAGCGTTAGGGGCTGCCAAAGGAGCGTTAGCAGGGAAGGTGCCAGCAGGGAGTGCTGCAGGAGCTAGGAAAGGATTTGGAGCCGAAAATGGGGCGGGGAAAGGGGCGGCGAACGGGGCAGAGAGAGGGGCGGGTAACGTAGCTGCGAATGGAGAGGGGGCTGCAAATGGAGCAGTTGGGGCAAAAGGAGCAGCAGCAGGCAATGCTGGTAACGGTGCTGCTGGATTCTGTAACGATAATTAAATCCATTAATATCCAAATAAATTATTATATTACATTACATTTATATGAAAAACAATATCAAAAATAAGTATTACTTGATTTTTAAAATAATGATAAATATATTATATACACATATTATACCATTGTAAATGCAGGGGCTGTTAGAGGGAAACTGAATGGATTTGCCAATCTCACACCACCCATGTCTTCAGTTAACATGGCAACATCTCCATTGCCACATCCATAAGCAATTGCACCTGAACCAGCCGTAGGGAGAGTTCCTTCTAAAGCCACAGTACCAAGGAATGGTAGGGCTCCAGCAACAGCGAGAGATCCTTCATAAGCGTTTTCCGACACAATGGAAACACCGCTAGGAGGATATAACGAAGCGCTTGATACTGGTAAAACACCACCATTAGATGCACCCGATATGTAGGCACAAGAGTTCCATGGTTCAGTGTTCCATGGAGCCGCTCCAGGTCTAGAGATGAAACTTTGTCCAGCGATAGACTGAAATATAACATAACGTTTTATATATTTTTTTGCAGAATAGTTCTTTAACATCTTCAAATATAGCAAATCTAAAAGAATTTTAATAAGGACTACTTCCAAAATAATTATTCCATATATTCAAATTTTAATAAGTAATTGATATTCGACTTCTCTTTTTTCTTACTTGTGTAAAATCTACATAGATTGACAGAGAGAATTGTGAATAAGAGAATTATGTTACTGGCCAATAATGTAAAATTTGGCATTCTAACTACATATTTGCGTTACATAATGTGGAGAAGCAAGTACTAAAAGATTTTTTTTTGAAATTCCTATAGGAACAGGAAAAAATAAAATTGGACGTTTTGCGTTTTAAAGTCATGAATGAAGTTGCGAGCGATAACTAGGATAAAGATAAAATAATATGTAATTTCCTGACCTGGAGCGCCAGTGCCTGAATGCAAATCAAAACAAACTTGGCGACCATGTTAGCTGTTCGAAAATAAAATCGAGAATATCTAAATCAGTAGCAAATTGACTTTTATATATTGTACTACACTGATAAATGCATACATGTTCTCAGAATTAGTAAATATGTTACAATTAATAAAACGTGAGGTTAATATAGTACTTCAATTGAAATTTACAAACGTTCATTATGAAATTATGTCGGTTATGAAATTAGCTACTAGATATCAATACAAGTTCTAGTTTGGTGATGCAAATATTATGATTTTTTGTGCGTATATAATTCCTTTTTTCTTAAATCATCACACGTAGTTTTCACTACGGTCTCTGGGAGCGTTCTGTAGAATATATCGCGTACATAATATATGTAGAGCACTTTCGCAGTCCGCCGTATCGTCGACGCTTATTTTTAAATGTTGTCAAAACCTACTTTTTTCTGCTTTATGAAACACAGTATAGAAATAAGATAAAGGATATCAATAAAGTTGCATGTCAAGTACAAAAATCAAAACTGGCGGCAATTTTTGGGCATTGTAAAAGATGTTTCAGCGCGCACCTACCGACGAATTCTGCTTATTGTGAATTGTGATATTGTCATGGTTGTGATATTGTTATCTTTTTATAAAAAGATATTTTTTTCATTTTTTTATGAAAAGTAATGTACGAGTATATTTAAGGAAATATGACACATTTGTTGATTCGCACTAAAGGGCCTTTTTTTCTATTTAATAAGATCTTAGATTTTTACGATCTTTTAAATAAAATTATTTACCTACACGTAAATCCCTGGCACTGGCATCGGTATAGTGAATCCATGAAGGCAAAGTAATTTATTTTTTAAAAGCTTTTATTTAACTTGCAATGTATGTATGTGGGTTCGGGTGAAATCTTGGAGCCCAATATTGAAGTAGATATCTTCAACCGATTGAGCTGAAATTTTGTATACACGTTTACTATGGATGACAATGCACGGTAAAATATGTGACGTCATTCTAAATCTAATATGGCGGACCATGCAGGATGGCGGAATTGTTATTTTAAATGTACTTTTACAATATGGGTATCAAATGAAAGGGCTCGTTAAGAGCAACTCGAAAAATAATTTGATGTTATTCTAAATCCAATATGAAGAAAATCGAAGACAGCCGAGTATCTATTTAGTCTACTTCCACAATACTCGTATATATATTAAATGAAATGGGTCGATGTCCGTAACTCGAAAAATAATGTGACGTTATTCTAAATCCAATATTGCGGAACATCTAAGATGGCGGAATAGTTATTATTTATGCACTTCTGCTTATGGGTATCAAATGAAAGATCTTGCCGAGAACAATTAATAAATAATGTGACATCACTTGAAATGCAACATATTTCAACACGATTCAAGTTTTTTGTGCTTTCATATAATGAAAGGTACGTTAGTTAGATTGAGCTGAAATTTTGTATACACGTTTGGTTTGGATGACAATGCACGATAAGGTTTGCGACTTCATTCTAAATACAATATGACGGACCATCCAAGATGGCGGAATAATTATATTTAATGTAATATAATTATATAATATAATTATGTAATATGGGTATCAAATGAACGGGTTTGTTGAGAGTAACTCGAAAAATAGTGTAATGTCATTCTAAATTCAATATGGCGGACCATCCAAAGTAACAGAATAGTTATTTTTGATGCACTTGTATGTTATGGGTATCAAATGAAAGGGCTTCTTGAGAGCAACTTGGAAAATGATGTAACGTCATTCTCAATCTAATATGGGGACCATCCAAGATGAAGGAATAGTTATTATTTTTGCAATTCTCCAATATGGATATCTATTGAAAGGGCTCGTTGAGAGTAACTCGAAAAATGTGACGTTTTTCTTAATCCAATATGGCGAACATCTAAGATGGCGGAATAATTATTATTTATGCACATCTGCAATACGAGAATAATTAGAAAAATAATGTGACATCTAGTGTGAGAAATCTAGCCAGTGGTAACTAAAAAGTAAAAAATAAATTATAAAATAATACAAAAAGAATAAATAATAGAAATTATATAAATATGAAAATTTCTCTTTTGATTTGAGATTTTTTATCTCTCATGAAAACAAAGATAGCATAGATTAAGATTTACAATTGTTTATCGTCAAGCTTTACTTAATTACTGAATCAATCAATGAAAAAGCTATAGATTTATTAATAAAATCAAGTTATCAAGTT
>DWNA01001183.1:0-15968 GCA_018249835.1 Heliconius besckei | reverse complement strand
TGATGCAGGACATGAGAGCCAATGGTCTAACCACCGAGGACGCAAAAGATCGTGCAAAGTGGAGTAGGTTAAGTAGGAAGGCAGACCCTGGTAATAGCCGGGATTAATGCCAGGAAGAAGAAGAAGACAGTAACGGCTTTAAATATAGTATAATGAAACTAGCACAATACAAGGTCGTTACCTTGTATTCATTTAATTTAGAGTCAACAAAGCTTAGATAAAGAAGGGGCGCGGCGCGTGCTTGGTACCTGGACAGCAAGAGTTCAGCGGAGGTACTCTGAACCGGCCGTTGATGGTCACCCACTATCCTTAACTCAGCGACGTACCTAGATGGCTTTCGCCACCGCTTAGCCTCTCTCAGTGACGGCCGAGGTGGGATATTGAGAGATTTTATTTAGTACTAGCAGCCCACTCGCACCTTCGCCTCCGTTTTGCCGTTTTTTACTCATAAATCCCAGTCAATACCCGTAATTGAGGAATCAAAAGTAGCCTAATGATAGGATAGGAGGTGGCAGGTATAGTACGGTCGACGAGCCATGGCCTGGAGTTAGGCTTTCTGAACTTTTCTTACACATTCTGTACTTGGGAAGTGAAATCAAGTTTGTGCAAGCCATCTTATCTATCTTTCTAATCTACAGCTAATTTCTGGGAGGACGCGTCTCGTCGATGATCCGGGCAGCAGGGCGGCGGGTCGCGGTGCGTGTTTACCAGGGCGGCAGACACGGCGCGGAGGTGACGAGCGGCGTACCTGGTCGAGGCGGTCGGGTGCGATGCAGGCGTCACCGTAGAGCGCGAGTGCCTCGTACAGGCGCGCGGCGGCGCAGCGACGCACGTAGCGGTCGCCGTAGCAGATGTAGATGGCCAGCTGCCCCATTGCCGCCGCCCACACGCCTTGCACCTGATAAAATATATACATTATTACTGTTACGCTCTATCCCGCAAAATATAGAAGATTAAGCAAATAAAACAGTGCGTGGGGAATGACGCACGCACGCCAATTGCAGAGTCAGTATGTTGAGTGTACTTTCTTTTGTTACTAAAACTATCATAGTAAATTCAATCCCCACTTGGGGTAATGAACATTTCTTCTCAGAATTAAGTACCTAGAGATAATTATTTAACTATAAGCCTTATTTAAATAACAAATAAAAATAAAATACTTTTATAGAAAAGTTTAAAAAAGTTGTGGTCTGTAGACAATGCAGGACAAGGTGTGGAGCTAGAAAACGACTTCCAATATATTTTATAATGTAAATATATTTTATCATAACAAAAAACAATTAACAACAAAGCTTACTTGAATAAGTTGACACAACACATTGATGGAATCCAATAACTTGTATATATTTTTCCCGCCTCTTAGTTCCAGTTGTAAATATTTTAATATGTCCTTCGCAAATGTTGATTCGGGATCGTCCAAGATGGGCGATATGGAACCTGCAAAATAATATTAATAAAAAAAGCGATAATTCACTATGAATTACTAAAGAAAGTAAGAAGAAATGAGTTAGTGAGTTATATGTAAAACATGCATTGAAGCTGTCGTGGCGCAGTCTGTGAGGTCGATGGTTACTAGGGCATGCATAGTATCTCATTTTCTAGCCATGTTAATAAAACAAAGAGCAACGTTGGGTTCCGCTTGTCGAGAACAAGAAATGTCTCAAATGAGCGGAGAGTGGGGCGCAGTATTTTAACAGTAGATTTGTTGCTATAGTACTATAATATTACATTACAATACAATGAACCACATGAACATATGTCGTTTACAGATAAAACCATTTTTTACTATGTACTAAAAATGTATATAAAAAAGTAACAAAATTACACAAAAGCTATAATAAATTAAGAACAAAAACAGCACATACCAGAACTCAAAAGCCTATCCAAAAAATTGAAAATAGGTCCCGTTATTCTCTTAACGTGGATGTTATCAGCGAAGACCTGAACAATTGTATCACAAATACTCCTCAACGTATCAAGGTCGTCGTGTAAGGAGTTTAAATATGAGTATAGAGATTGCGTTGTATGTTTAACCTGAAAAAAATGTAAAATTAAACAAATAAGGGAAATCGGAACCCTTTTTTACTAATGAATAAAAAAAGGCCGTCGTGGGCTAGTAGCACAAGGGTGTTGTAAGTAGCACACGTAAAAAAAAATAACAATACAAAAAATAGTACATATACATTAAGAAGCAATCTTACCAAACTTTCAGTTAATTCCCCACCACTGACCACCAATCCTTTAATAACATGGTATCTATACGCGGGGAAGGCTAACAACTGAACAAATCGAGGCATGGTGTGTCCTGGGAACAGCCATAGTACCACGCCTGAGCTTTCACTGAGATTTGAACCCGCACCACCCTCGTTAACCTCTGTTTCAGTTTCACAGGACGCTTGAGGAAAGATACGTTTTAACTCTTCATGGTGAGGTATATTGTTTATGGGAGGATCACTGTAATTATATTGTGTATATCATTAGTTAAACAGTGCATTTTATAGAACGAATTGTTTTTACTAATACATTTTCTACTCAGATTAAATACACAGTATGTTCAACTAATCGTGGCGTCCTGAAGTTAGCTGTAGAGGTTGAGCTGCGATTTGATTTTAATATTTTTCTTACTATTGATTATTTTGTTTCCAAAATAACAATAGGTAAACATTTACAAAGACTAACTTCATGGCGACCACAAGTGGTGGACTAAAAAATTTTTTATTTTGTATTAAGTATTTAATTACAACAAGGTGGAGAAACGTAGTATGAAGATTCACTCCATTCTACAGAATCGCAAATCGCGTTCAAGACGCGATTTGCGATTCTGTAGGGCTCAACAAATAATTGGAAACTCCCTGTGTGGGATTTGAACTCACAATTGTCGCGCTGTGCTGACTTAATGACTTCAAATGTTATAAATAGAAGGAAAAAAATGTTAGTGAATATGTGTATGCCAACTCACTTATGTAGCATAGAAGTAAATACTCGTCCGGCGTGCGCACGAGTCCTGTCTATCTTCTCTACGGCGTGTTGCGCGAGACCGCGCGCCAACGCTGATATGGCGCTGGCGGTGTTTAACTCTGGCGCTTCTGATGCACACTGGCGTGATAGTGACAGTAAACCTGTAATATTAGGCATTAATAATGCTGATATATTATATATTTTTTAGTTTTACGCTGTACACCTACCACAGTAGGGCAGGCAGAGTTAACCTAGTATTAAGACACTCCATTCTTCATTCATATATTTTAATAAATTATATCAAAATATATTGCAGTTGAAGATATTGACAACATTCATATATTTTAAATTTATTATTTTACATTACTAATTCACACTTTTTAGTGGATTTTTAGATTTACAATATCTTAAAGCATTTTTTTATTTCAGGTTTACGATGTATTCCGCATATAGCAGGGTAAGTAAAGGGTACCTAATATAAAGACACTCGGTTCCTCACCTTCCGCCGAATATTAGAGGCATTACTTTTTGTTTGAAAGTGTCACACGGTTGCGCTCCTGCGGCATGACGGCCTGCAACTCTTTAGCTTATAAAATATTAGTATACATACAAAGCTGAACTAACCTGTCATACTAGCTTCCCTGACCCATGCTCCGATATCACCACGCATGTCCACCGTATACTCTTCCAAACACTCTAATAAAGCCTCCCTTATATCTTCCACGTGGTTAATGAACCCGTTACCAAATCCTAGTACACGACAGACATCGGTCAGACCCAGGACGGCGTCTCGACGTGACTCAGCCCACTTTTGAGTGGCCTCTGTCACTTTGGTACATGAGATTAGAGAGTCGACGACTAGCTTTATTTGTGATTGTAGCACGAACTTTGGTAGAGAACCTGAAAATATTATTTTTTACGTATATTTTTTTACTTTCAAGTATTAAGACTTTCCCACGCAACGTTCAATTTTCGAAATATTAAGTGTTGAATTGAGCACTTCAACACTGTGCTTTGTCTTGGTACCAGAGCGAGGAAAATGAAAATAATTTAATACCCTGAGTAAGAATTTAACCCACAAGTCGTCATTACAATCTGACTCTGTTCCACTGCGCCACGACGGACGGCTTCATATTTTAAAATATTGTGGATATATTTACATTATTATATTATACATTGATGAGAAGCGCCATGGTTTGGTTTTATGCCAAAAATGTATAATATAGTTACTTACCAATAGCTCTGGCATATCCCATCCTCAAGAACAGTCCATTAACACTAGTATTTCCTAACTGTTCACAGTATTTCTCTAATAGTTGCATGCTTTTCTGTTTAGCATTGACATCACCATATTGCAGGTTGTCGTCTTTAAGGTACTGTTCAAATATATGAGGTAGAGCTTCGATGGCCTTCTCCCTTATTACTTGGACTTCGTGTGCTAAGCATTCTTCAACTAGGTTCAGCCATTCATCTATACAAAAATGTTTATGAAGTAAAGTAAAATATTACTTCTAATTTGTCCCTAGGCCAAAATGCAGTTAGAAGCGCAAGATTCATCAACACAAGTTGTGTGACGTAACATACCGACATGTTCCCCGTGTAGCGGCGCTGCGGCCATTGCCAGTCTGCCGGCGGCGTGGCAGGCGGCCTGGCGCATGAGCTCACCGCCCAGACCACGCAACTGTTGCCGCGCGCGCAACGACCACGCTATTGCGCGCACTTCCGCCCACAGCGGACTAGTTATTAGGGTGGAGCCTTTGTTACCTAGTTAAAGAAAAGATTTATGTGTTTCACTTCACGCTGTATCTCACTAATAGCAGAATAGGCAGAAAGTACTTAATGCCGAGACTATTTCTTACTCTATTCTAACTACATATTTTAGATAAAAATTGTGACGCAATAACTTGCACTCAGGAGAAGGAAAAATTTAATATTTAGTAGTTATTTGAGTGGGCCATGGCATAACGACACAGAGTTTGACAAAATCACAGCAGCTGTCCGATCCGTTGCCTACTTGAGGGAATTAATGAAATGAGCGTTGAATTCCGCCACTCAACCTACAGTGTCCTGATCAGAGTGTGGTAACACTATGTTTCCTCTGTCTAGCCTGCTTTAAATACTAACAATCAATCAATAATCACTTCACACCATATCCCACAAATAGCAGGGTAGGCAGACTAACACCTAAATACCTAGTGTTACAACACTCCGTGCCCCACTTTCTACTGAATTCTGGAAGCGTTGCGTGTTGAGTGACGGAACTCAACACCGCACTTTGCCTCGACACCATATCTAAGAAATGGAAAGATAATTTGAAATAAATATTTCATCCCCTCGAGTGGGGATACACCAGTCGGTTTTACAGTCACACTCTGTGCTCCTGCGCCACGACTGGCCTCAAAATAATAATCATAATCTATTTAACTATAACTACCATACATAACTTACCACACACAACTATATAACTTACCATCAGGTAAAATAGTTTGAGACAATGCATGTATACTTTCACCAATGCCAAGTATGGCGCCGTGTCGTACATTCAGATCTATGGATTCAGTCTTTTTAATTAACTTGGGTAACACTTCACACGCTACATATTCTGGCATCTGCAATAAATTTTTGTGAATACAGTATAAAATATAAATGTAAAAATATTTTATTTGTCTTTATTTTTATTTCAAGTATATAATGGTTTTTATAATTTACAAGATTAAATAGGTAAGAGGTAAAATAAATCAAAAATGACTTTTTACATAATTTTATCCAGCAAATAGAACCTAGTAATAGATTCTCCTTCGTGTATATTTCTCGCCCACTTAGGCATTTCTCAATGTATCCTTGGACTGAATGGATGAACTATATATTAATTTCTAGATATATTACAAGAACTTCTTTAAAAATTTGACTTTATAAAATATCACACTAACTAACTTTATCAGTCAACTTATTCAAAGCTTTTGCTGCCAGCTCCCTTATAGCACAGTCCCAATGTTCCAGCTTCAGTTCCACCAGGTGATCTATTAATGGCTTCGTATACTCAGGGAAGGAGGCCACGTACGGTGCTACTACGAGGTAGGCGTGGTTTCGAGGTCCGACAGATTGAAAATCTGCTGCTGTTAATACATCAATGCCATGTGGGAAAAGGCCATGGCGGCCGACGTTCTCTTGGAAGGCAGCAGATGCAGCGCGACGACAGTTTATCTGTAATATAAAATGTATTGAATATAATTTATTATATATGTAATTTATTTTAGATAATATAATAGAAGAATATTTAGAATTGTATTTCTCTAATCGCTAGGAAGTAAAATGATCAAAAGTAAGAAAAGATCTAAAATCTAATCTGACTAGCTATATCCAGTCTTCTCCATGGCGGCTACTACTCGTCGACCGTATTACACAACACGCACCTCCCTATCAAAACACGCAGTGGCGACCAGCGCACAGGCGAGCGCGCACGCGTGTCCCCGCAGCGCGAGCGCATCGTAGGCGCGAGCGATGGCCCAGGCGGCGTGGCAGGCGGCGTCCCGCGCCGCGCGTCCCCCACCTCCGCCGCCGCCAGCCGAGCGCGCCTCGTCGCGCGCTAGGGCCGCGCACGCGCACCGGATGGCGGGTCCCAGCTGCGCTGGGGAGATGAGGCCGCGACGACCTGAGAACATAATATGGTGTTGTCACCAATTGGTTAGCTAATATATGAAATAAGGCATGTATATTCCATTCAAAAAATATATTGTTATGCAATGTCACAAAACAAACAACAGACTAATAGAAAAATATTGTTTTGAAGTTTTTAGAAAAGTATAATTAATGATCCGTGATTGCGTCGTGGAGTAAAGCGATCACCAAATTGCCACCACACCCCAATAGTAGAAAAAAAGAAATAGATGTCAACAAACACAAATCCTCACCCAACTCCGCAAGCGCCATGCACCCCCCGTGCCACGCTGCCTCCCTCTCGTTGCGCGCGAAGAGCGTGAGCACGCAGTCGCACACGTCGGCGGCGGCGGGTGCGGGCAGGCGCGCGCCGATGCGGCCTACGCCCTTGGCCGCCGACCACCGCACCACTGTATCCTCGTCGCGGAGAGAACAGAGAAGCAGCTCTACTACTTCCTCCACCTACAACAGATAATAAAATTAATTTATTCTCATTTATATATAATTATTTTTATTTTTCCATATTTTTATTGCACAAAAACTTATAGATGATAAAATGCCACACAACACACAATGTCTGGGATATGGAGTGTCTTATCACTAGATTCCCTCTGCCTCTGCAGTGTGAAGCTGATTTATGTATTTATTGTATATAAAATACTTAAATCATAGATTGAATAATAAACCTATATTCTATCTAAACTCTACAATTTATCCACCTCCTGTGGTATATCCTGGTCGTCGTCATCCATTGGAGTGTTAACAGGTTCGGTGTCACCGGCCGCAGCTGTTGCTCCTAGAGTAACGGCTAACGAACGCGAGCCTCGTGTGTACCGCCATGACACTACGCGTGGACGGAGGAAGGTTAGACCTGTAATGGATAATTGGGTATTTCACTCAAAATCGTGCTGCGTGCTGCATACGTGTGACTATAAACGCGAGAGGTTGTAGGTTCGATTCACACTCGAGGAAATGAAATAATTTAAATTTTCATTTCCTCAATTTGGTAACGAGGCAAATCTCGGTATGGAGTTCCGCGATTCAACATGCAATGCCTCCAGGATTCAAAAAGTGGGGTGCGAAGTACCTTAACACTAGACACCTTCTGTCTATGCTGTTATATGTGGGATATAGCATAAAGATATAGCATGTAGCTGTAAAAAATTATGACTCGCCTCAAGCCAAAAGTGATAAATTTCATTACGTGACAGTGATAAATTATTTCTAGTAAGTATTTTCTATCTAGTAATAAGTTTAATAATAAAATATGACATAGATTCTTACAATTTAAATTTACTTTTTTAAAAATAAACAAATGAAAAAATGATGTCTTACATAGTGCAGTTTGTCTATAGACACTTAACACGACATTTCCTACCCTGTTATGCAAGAAAAACAAAAAGCATTGAATTACCATTAAAAATAAACTAAGACTACCTTTTAATAATAATTCCTTACCTATTCTCTGTACCATCTTGACGCCGTATTTCCTCACTAACATAGCATTATGCTGTTTATAATTTTGTGTTGTAACCCATTCAAGTAGTTTCGGAGTGAATAGTAACAGATCATCTCTCTTCCCATGCTTCAGTACGGCAGCTACGGCGGCTAACACACCATAGTGTATAGTGTTCTCTTCTTGCAAATTGGAATGTAGGTCACAGGCCCAGTCAAAGAATGATCTCATGTAAAGTTCTTTTACATCAGTCCTAAAAAATGAAATTTCTTCAGTATCACATCATCTTCCATATAGCAAGATAGGTTCACAGTATTTACTATTCAGTGTTTTTCAATATGTTATACTCTTTCCACCAGAATTTGAAACATAGCATGTAGAGTTCAACTCAATACTGAACTTTGCCTTCCTAAACCAGGCAAACAAAAATAATTAATTTCCCCCAATTGAAAATTGGACCTACAACCATTACATATGACTGTACATACAATGGCTGTTTAGCCATTGCACCACAATAATGTCTATAAATAGGGTATTTTATTTCTTTTTTGTATATTTTTTTAACACAAATAAAAATCAAACCTTATTAAAAATTTTGATGCTAAGTAAGCACAAGCTTCACCACAACTATCCTTACTCATAGCATAGGTTTTGCAAATATTGTATATTCTCTCCATTACTGTTAGTTTCTTAGAAGAACCAGAAGTACCTTAAATAAATATATATTAGATCTAGATAGTAACCATTAAATATTAAATGTAGGCCCTTGTGAAGTATTCTTAAAAGTATAAAGTATTCTTAAACATTCAAAAAAATTGAGATAAAAATTTAGAATGTAGCAGAATTTGAACCAGCGACTCTTGGAAACTATCAAAGCACAGCCGTCAAGCACTCTGACCAACTAGGCCATACATTTTCATTGGGCTTTGTCAAAATTCTCATATGGTGTTTACAACTTATTGCAATATATTTGCTATAGGGATGAGTTCGATATATCAAAACGTAACTTAAAACCGATATGTTAAGGAAAACATAACGTATCGATATTTGTTTTTGGAAAACCGTTTTTACAGAAACTTAAAACTCAACATAGCTGTGATCTGAACAAAACCGTAATAACGCAAAACTTTTAAAACTTCAAACGGTTTTATATTAAAACTAACTTCCTCTCTTTCTAACTAACTTCTTCCGAACGGGCGTAAATGAGATAAGGCGAATATCTGATAAACTGATATTCGCTACCTCTCTTTCTATCTGTATATTCTTCACGGGTGTAAAAGAAATGAAGCGAATACCCGATAACTAACTAACTAACAGATTCATGTTTCGGCTGTTTTCTTACATTACATCTACAAGTTATTATTTCGTCGTTATGAAATCGAACTTCTAAGTAAATGAATAAGGTTGAAATTTGGCTATGATTTTATATTTTAATATTATTTCAGTTTCATTACTAAATATTGTTTTTTTTACATTTGATTATAGTTTTTATTTATATGTAATACTAATTACATATATTTATTATGATATTATAATGTTATAATTATGATTTTGCGTTTATTGACAATTCGAAAAAAAATATCTGAAAACCGTTTTTGATATCGATACGAAAACCATATATCGGTTTCATAGCCGTTAACGGAAAAAACGATAACGCCCATCTCTAATTTGCTAGCATCTCGGTAGGGAGATTTTTGCAACTTTTTTTTATTTTAAGAAGTTCCACTATTTGACTTGACTTTGACTTTGAATTTATAGGGTTGAACATAAAAGCACCGTCAAAAAAATTATTTCATTTTTTTAGATTTATGATGGTCTGAAAATTGTGTAAAAAAATAATCTTAAAGGTTGTTACCTCCGACTGTAAGTAAGAATTAGGGACAAAAAATATATATATTGCTATTTTTGGTAAAAAGCAATATGAGCATTTTAAAATAATTCATTAGAAGCCAGTGCAGCTTTCCCACGTTTATTGGGAACCCTACAAATATGCTAGTGTCAAAATAAGTTGTAACAAGCATATAAGAATAAAATAGTTATTTATAAAATCATATCATTTACCTGGTTGTTCAGGTGCAAAGCCATCTAGTCGACTCATATGGAATGGAATAATAACTACAATGGATAGCCAGAGCAAGAGCACAAATCTGCTCCTCCATGTCTCTTTATCATTTGGATCTTGAGCTTCTAGGTAGGTGAGGACTGTTAGCAGATCTGAAACCTGTAGTATTATGATGAAATTTAGATAAGTGTAAAAAATTGTATGTCAGTGATTATTAAGTTTTCTTTGTTACCTCATGAGGAAGATGTCTTACAACTACTTTGTAGCCTCTAACTCTTATAATTTGATACATATAATTAAAAGTTGCATGTTTTAACTCAAATGATGCATCTTTGTCTTTGATTATGTTCATAAATTTAGCCAACAATTTGTCCAAATGTGGATCAAGTAGATGAGGCTGTTCATAGTATTGTTTTAGAATATTATACAATTTGTCATATTCAACTTCAAAAGTTGGAGTGTTATATATATTTTTCACATTGTCGATCATAGATAACACTTCTTCAACCTCAGAAAAGTGCTCTAAGGCACATCCAAGTCCAATATTGTCGCAGTCGTCATCCCTGTTCATATCTGCGTCCAGTGCCACCATTTTCAATTATGTAGATTGATTTTTTGTATTAATTAGAGATCACGTATATATTTTACAGGCTTAGAAGGTTTTCGTTTTTATTTCTTTACTCCTATGTTTAGTTTTTTGATACTATGAGTAATGCGGCTACTTTTGAGACAATTTTTATAATAAATAAACTCCTGTCTACAAATAAATTTGACAGAGAACATGCCCACAGAACACATTTAACATTTAACATGCCATATGAATATAACAACCTGCCCGAAAACAATTTTGATATCTATATAAGAAATACAATTAAAATAATTAATATATGAAATCTGAGAGTCTTATTTTATAAATAATATTGGAATTGAGAGTTATAAGTTATATTTAATTTTAAATATTTTCTTTTTATAGCTTCTAGTTTTGTTCATATATCATAGAGCTGAAAGTTAGGGCCATCTATTCATTATAAATATAAATAAAATGCTCAGCAATAAATAAAATTACTTTTTAATTATTTATCAAATAATTATCTTCGTTTCCCAAATACTCCAATAATTAACACATTAATATTTATTATAAAAATATTTCGTTTTTATTATTTTATTATCTGTACATGACATTATAAATGATTCTCTGTGTAATCCGTATACTTTTTGCTCTTATTTCCACCAACCAAATCAAAGTGAAGAGGTTACAATCTCCCCTATTGGCTAAAATTCCTAATATTTTTAATAATCGCATATACGCTTGCGTAAAATGAGTCACCCTCCGCCAGTTTCCTGTATTCCAAACACTGGCAAAATGTCGAAAGCAAAAAAAGTTATTGAAGAAGCAAAAGAAATAAACAATCCCGAGATTGACTTAGTGGATAAAGGCATTTCTAGCCTCGAAGAAATACCTGGCTTATGTGAGTAGCTAATTTATAAAAAAACTAGTATTCCCATTTTTGTTAAAAACAAGTTTCGTGAGTGCACCTGGCTAAAAGTTTTAGTTTTTTAATGTTTATGTTTGCTTATTTTTTATTTTACTATATAAAATACGTTCATTAATAATATATTGAAAATAACGAATTGTAAAAATTTTGAAATCTGAAATATTGTTTATCATAACATTCCATTTATAGGGATGATCTAATATGAATTCGTAACTGCACCCATGTTTCACAATTTTTAAATGTTTTATCATTATTTTTTCAGTTACTCTCGAAAATATAACGCGTTTGACGTTAAGCCATAATAAATTACAAACAGTTCCTGCTGGTTTGGCAAATCTAATTAATTTGGAAATACTTAATCTTGCTAATAATCATATCGAGGAGTTGCCAGTTAGTCTATCATCTTTGCCTAAACTTCGCATTTTAAATGTGTCACTCAACAGACTATATACTTTACCAAGAGGTTTTGGAGCATTCCCTGTCTTGGAAATTCTGGACCTTACATATAATAATCTGAAAGAGCAAACTTTGCCTGGAAACTTTTTCATGATGGGTTAGTTTTGTTTATCCTTACATTTTATTCCACATATCGCAGGTAGACTATGGAGAGCTTATTTTAGACACTTGTTTCTCAGCCACTGCTAAATTTTCAAGGCATTGTCTTGAGTGGTAGAACACAGCTCTACATTTTGTCTTCTTACCAGGGTGAGAAATTGAAAATAATACATTCTCCTGTGTACATACAGTCAGACTCAGAATAATTTTTGTACATAATTTTGCTCCCAATAAACTTTTACGATTTATTTTTTTGACTATCAAGCTAAATTTCATTAATTATTTCTTATTTATAGAAAGTCTTCGAGCATTGTATTTGGGTGACAATGATTTCGAATTTCTTCCTCCTGAAATAGGAAATCTGAAGAACTTACAAATTGTATGTTATTTACTTTATTTTACTTTTTGATATATACATATATTAATCAAATTATTAACATTTACATACTTATAAGGAAAACTGTTGGGTCACTCTTTTCCCTATTAAATGAAACACACTACATTTAAATTGAAGAGACTAGTATATCTAAATATGTACTTGTATAAAAAACTAAATTAAATAGTAAAATAAGTAACAGTGGGAAAACATTGCTATAAACAAAATGATTGTGTATTCAATATCCACTTGGGGCAATGAAATATTAAGGTCTTTAATAAGAAGACTGAAGATCAATAAATTATTTTCAATGCTCTTTAGGAAAATAAAGCATGCTGTTATGTTCTGCCATTTAGCATGTAATTTCTTGAATATAGGCAATAAGTGTCTCTACACTCAAGTCAGAAACTATAAAAAATAAATATTTATTTTCAGCTGTCAATGCGCGAAAATGATCTGATCGAGGTGCCAAGAGAATTAGGACAGCTGTCTAGACTCAGAGAGCTTCACCTGCAAGGAAATCGTCTTGTTGTCCTACCACCAGAAATCGGTAACACTTAATTTTTGCTTCATGCTTTTCTTCTGGAGAGGTGCAGTATATATACGGTGTATAGTGTATTGAGGCATAAAGTTCATCTATTTAACATGGATTTTTTCGAAAATTGGACATGCATGGGGAACTGAATGTCTAAAAAAGTAATAAGCCTACTATCTGCACCTTATGCAGTGAAAAGCATTAATGTTTTATTTGCTTAACATAATAAAATTACATAAAAGATTTATTTTAATTTAAAAAATATTGTTTACAGGTTCCTTAGATCTAGCCAGTAATAAATCAGTACTAAGGTTAGAAGGCAACTTCTGGGTGCCACCCATTGAAGATCAACTCAAGCTTGGACCATCTCATGTTCTGGACTATTTACGATCAGAAACTTATAGAGTGTAAGTTGTTATAATAATTATATAACAAATATTTATATATTCTATTATGCAATGGCTGACTGTAAAACATTGCGACAGTGGGTTCTATTTTCACACGAAAATGTTTTATATATAAATAGTAATTCATTTTGAATACATACATATATAAAATATTTTTTGCTTTGGTGACGTGAACTGCGTCATTGAGTTCTGCCATCCTATCTTTATCTCTGTTTATACTGCAATGAAGAACAAAAGATTATTTCGTTTTTCTTAATATTTTAAGAAAAAAAACTTATATTAAAAATAAGAAAATAAGAAAATTTTATCTAGTGTTAAAATTAAAGAGATATTGCATGTTAAGTATTGCTTTAATTGGTAACAGAGCAAGGGAATAAAAATAATCATATGTCGCTCATAGGAATTAAACACAGACCTTATTTATAAAATGATATTTTTTACAGGTTGTACAGTCGTCACATGTCCGCCAAACCACCGCCGCCTCCACAAACTCTTGACAAGAGCAAGAAAGCTAGCCGAGCTCGCTCTTAAACTTTTGTACTTTTAAAAATTTAAATTAACTTTATTGATAATTATGTTTTCTAACGTTAAATATGAGGCCTTAAAGTATTACTAATTAAATGTATACTATTACTAATAAAAATGTAACATAATTTTTTGATTTTTAAAAATTATGTTACATTTAATATTATAATCTCACTTTATATTTAAAAGATAAATGTAATTTACTTTCTAACAAAACAAGGCTTGCTACTAAAAAATTTGCTATATTAATTAATATACCTTGTGAAAGTGCCATATAGTTATAATTATAAAAATAATAATACAATTAGATATTTTATAACATCTTTATTTTTTTTTATATAATTCATAGAAACAAAAAAGAACACACAAATATTTATTTAGAACAGGTGCTAATCTAAATAAAAGGTTTATGACATAAGTATAGAAAATAAATAATTACTAACAAAAGTGCCATTTTTATTTCCCTGACAATAGATTGTTAGAAAATATTTCCAACTTTACAATTAATGAGAATAGAGGATAATAATAAAAAACTCATAGCATTGTAGGCAGCGAAAACCTAGTTTTCCTAGGCATCTGTAACTTTCGAGACATTGCGTTTTTAAATGCGGAACTTAACTCTGCATTTTGTCTCCTAAAGGGTGAAGTAAAAACAAATATCAATAATATAAATGATTCCTCCGAGGAGCCGAATACTTATACTTTTTAATGGAAATCATTGATTAATTATGATATTGCATGTATTTAATGGTCTAAAACTAGTTGGCTTGGCTTCCCACATTTATAACTTCTGTTCGCCATATTTATACAAATAACAAAATAAATAAAGATAAAAGTTTATTTAATGCAATAATGAAAAGCACATAAGAAAAAACGCAAGTTGAGATCATATTTATATAGGACAAAAATAAAAAGCTGCATGTTTTACATAAATCTGTTAGTATTATTATATATTTCGTAATGAAATTCATGAAAAAAATATATAATTACATAGTTCCCACAATTTCCATATTTTAATTATCAAGGCACACAACTTTAACATTGTTATAATGTTAGACATTTGTTAGAATATTTTATTGAATCAAATAATTAATAAGTCCTTAAACTTTTTATTTCTTTATCAAATTATTGAGCAAGCAACAACAATGTTAAAAAAAATAAACTTATTCCAAATTTAAAAACTAAGTCATAATATTTAGTGAAACACCATTATACCTTTCAATATCCATCGCATTTATCTTCTATTTTACTTTCTTTATACATTTTCTACATAAAACATGTCAATAGTAAGTATACATATATTTTATTATTACTCCTTTTGTAGTTTCACGTTGTATCCCGCATATTATAGTAAGATATAGAAAGTCATAAAGAGAACCTAATACCTAGTGTTAAAACACCTCGTTCTCCATGCGCCACCGAATTTTTGAGACATTGATTGTCGAGTGGCAGTATTCATCGCCGCGTTTTATCTCAGAGGGAAGAAATGAAAATATTAAATAATTAATTTTCTCGAGTGGGAACCACGGCCGCCGCGTATAGCGCACCACGAAGGCCATAGTAAAATGTATGTGTTTAATATCTGTATATGAGACCTGGTTCATTGGGACCTCATGTGTCCAAGGATAGGTATCATTTAAAGAGATTTTAATTTATTTAGTTTTCCAAATAGGCAGGTTTGAAACTATAGTGGATTACATATACTGTCCATCCTGGCAAAATATCTTATTTATAAAGGAAATTAACCTATTGAGTCCTAATTACAGATTTAAATATCGAAAAAATCCTTAAAATAACATCTATTTTAAACAGGCTTGACTCATTAACAGAGGTCATTCCACGATAAAGTACAGGAACATCAATGGAGTCTCAATAATAGATGTATCTCACTTATGGAGGTCCCACTTTCCCTGGTTTAACAGTACCTACTAGTTCAGTCAT
>DWNA01001182.1:0-15972 GCA_018249835.1 Heliconius besckei | reverse complement strand
CCCGGAAGGCATTTCTGCTGAGAAGAGCCGGCTAGAAATTCAATAGTTGCTCTTTTTTTGAAAAGTACAATTTCTTCAATGGTACAATTTATTACATTAGCTGGCAGCTATCCTGCATAACATTTAATAGACATTAATTCCATACATACTTATCCTCTAAATATTCTTCAACAGTGTAATACGCTTTACTTGTTAGAATTTTTTTACAGATATTTTAAATTTTTGTAGTGGCAAACAGAATACACTGCGGAGTTTTATTATATACACGTATACTCAGACCCATAAAGGATTTATTAACTTTTTGGAGGCGAACACTTGGTGTAACAAGCTTATCTTTATTTCTCGTTCCTATCGTATGATTGTCACTATGTTTACTATGACAATGTATATTTTGTCGGACAAAGAGAATGTTATAATATATACATTGGGAAGCAACTGTGAGAATACCTGCATCTTTGAAAACATCTCGCCGCAATGTTTATTTGTTATTAAATATACAATATTGTAAAAAAAATCGAATAAAGTAGATTAACTGTATGTTTGCTCTACAATCAAATATACAATGCTCGGTGACGTGCAGGAAATGACGGCGGCGTGGTGCCTGCGGCGCGCCGAACTGGTGCTGAAGTGCGTGAAGGGGTTCGTGCTGGAGGCGGCGGGCGGCGGCGGCGCGGCGCTGCGCACGCTCACGGCGGCCGTGCCGGGCGCGCTTGCGCCTGACCTGTTCCTGGCGCTGGCGCACCTGCTGCCCACCATTTTCCGGGTGGCGGGCCCCGTGAGGGTGGGTGGGAACAGCTAGTCTCGGGAGGTGTATTAGCAATAATTGTATTTTCTTTTTTAACTGTTACTAAGTTGGCTTAGAAATAGACATAATTATACCTAGGTATTTTATTTCTAAAAGTCCAGGTATTTGGATTACATTTTTCTATATATTTAACTTATAAAATTAGCTGAAGACTAAGAGCAACTACTTACCTGACCACAACTGGATCATAAGAACTTGGTGACTTATGATTCTAAATAGTATTGGAAATAAACTCTTAACGCGGCGTTCAGTTCTGCCACTCAACACGCAATGCCTCCAGAATTCGGCAGAAAATGGGGAACGGAATGTCTTAACACTAGGTTCCCTCTGCCTACCCTGCTGTGTGCGGGCTATAGCGTAGAGATTAAAAGAAAAATCTAAAGTATTTGTCAGGATAAGTCCTTAAGCAATTTTAGCTAGGCCATTATGGGCTATGTTAATAGAAAGTTATACCTAATTATTGATCTCTATATATAATAAAACAGTCAAAATAGTTTGTCTGTACCTTTAGTATTTTTGGCTAAAATGGATAGAGGGACACTTAAAAAAAATAGAAAGCAAACATATTTTTTTTGTTTGTCTGTCTGTATGTTTGGTCGTACGTTAATCTCTGAAAGTACTGAACCGATTTACATAAAACTTTTACCAATTTCTTTGTTTCAACCTAGCTTAACATCTAAAGTTTGTTTCATCAAAATCGGTTCATTAAAGAAAAGTGAGTCATTTGAATGAACTCAACGCTTGAGGTTGCCTGCAAATATATAGCAATCCATATCTATAATTAAAATAAATCTGTATTTGTTTGTAATAAATCTGTATTTTTAACAGACTTTCATAACGAGGGGGTTCTCAATTAAACATTTTTGATTCGATGTTCGATTAATTATTTTGGATTCGACTTCGATATTGGATTATTTGATTCGATTTTTGTAATATGCAATCATTACAGTTATTTTACAAAAAATATTATAAACTCTTACCCCAATCAATAATTTAACATTTAAGAATGTTTCTGAACGAGTAAATGATATTATTCATTGACATCAACACATTTGACTGTCAATTCTGTTTCTTAAATGAATAAACATGTAGTTCAACCGGGCGAAGCCGCGGGAGGGCCGCTAGTTGTTAATATTAAATAATTATGAGCGTATTGGTTATGTATGTGTTAAGTCATATATTTCTTATTTAGGTTCGTAATATATAAATGAAACATTTATTGGTTTAATTTCTCTTCAGATCCTTTAATATTTTATTAAAGGCCCCTATAGCCGCTCACCCCACATCTAAGCTTCCCAACCCTATAGGTCTCTATGACGCTCGAGCAAATCCCGAGTTAGCATTATCTGCTCCCCATCTATCTTACTATACCGTGTTTTACACTGATCTCGTATTCCGTCTTTTCTCCATTTCTTTCAAATACCTGAACCTAACTAGAGCCGCCCCTGCAGACATGTCCTCACATCCACATATGTATGTAATATAAATCGTCTTAACTTTTTTGTGCATAAAGTTGAAATTAATAAATGAGATTGCTTACGTCATCGATGATATTGCTGACAATTAAATCCCATCAAAAACATAAATGTAAAATGAATGCCAAGTTCAGTAATAAAACATGCTTTCAGCGATAAAAGAAGTGAGATGTAAATGTATGCCAAGTTCAATGGTCAGTCCTGAAATTTATTTTTAACAATATAAAATATTTTATAACAACCGAAAATGCCCATTCTTCTTACAACTTGGAGACTTTATTTATGTGTAATATCTGACTTGGCTAGTTTTCAAATTAATTACATCGATATAAATGAATGTATTCAAATTCTATTATATTCAGATTCTATTATAAATTCAATATTCTGAATGATTGAATCATTCAAATTCATAGACAGAGAGAACCTAGTGTTAAGACACTCAGTAACTCCACTTTCCATCGAATTCTGGAGGCATTGCGTGTTGAGTGGCGGAACTCTACGCCGCGCCTTGCCTCGATACCATAGCGAAGAAATAGAAATATAAGTTAAAATAAATATTTCATTTCCTCGAGTGGGAATCGAACTCACAATCAGTCGGTTTAACAGTCACACTTTGTGCCCCTGTGCCATTATATTATTATTAAATTTTATATATATTTCTATCAATATATATATTTTTTTTATATTTATTTTTTAGTATATTTTTTTCTGTTTTAGGGTTCTGTACCTCGAAATCAATAAAACAGAACCCTTATAGGATCTTATAGGACTTAGAACTTAAATATTGTAATAATAATTTAATATCAAATACGTTAATCGACTATGCAAATACTCTTAGTATAATAAATAATACTAAAACATATGTTTAAATTATAATACATAATAACGAAGGATGTTAATCCATTTATTATATATATATTTTTGTCAGGCGCTAAGCCTAAAAATCAATTATCATGAACTTTGATTGCTATTCTTTCATTACAGGCACTATAAGTAAATGTTCCTAATTGAATCTATTTATTGAAAAATTATAAGAAAATATTAAAAAAATACTAGTTTCGGATTTTTCCCTTTACATACACCCAATTACTTAACCGGATGCTAAATTTCACCATTCTAGGTCATCTGGAACTTGGTTAACATTAAGGTCTATAGGTCAGTCACCCCCCTAAAAATTAACGATTTTTGAACGTCAATCTGAATAGCTGTTTGAGCTGTGTTTATGAAATTTAATGCACGTATACAAGTAGGGAGTCTAAATATTTGAGCTAAATATGACAGGTTTAGGTGGAATAGTTTTTGAGTTATGAAAAGGTAAAAAGTGCTTCAAATGGTTCGTGTAAAATAACACACGGTGCTGCTCGCCAGTTCTGAAACCCAGAACTTGGCACGCGCTTCCGCGCGTTCTAAATAAGTTGCTTATTATTCTCAAATGATTATAATTTTTCACTTTCTGTAATTTTTGATAATTTATTTATTAGCTAACGCCGCTTGTTACTATTTGTAATATTATAATTAACAGTATTATTTGATTTTAATTAAATGCGACAAAAACCGCATAGGATCCAATACACTTTTATCGATTAGGAACAATTTCAAATACCTCTCAAATCTTAGAATTTAAAAAAAATAGTTAAAATAATTGTTTATTTTTCTTTTTTGTTGTGTCCGCATAAAGCAGTATGCAGGAACAGGGTAGACAGGCAGAACCTAGTTTTAACACTCCGGTCACCACTTTCCGTCGAATTGTCAAGCCACTGTGTGCTGAGTGGTGGAACTGAACGCCGCTCTTTACTTTGCTACCAGAGCGAGAAAATGAAAATATTAAATAATTAACTCCCCTTGAGTGAAAACCAAACCTATCAACAACAATTTGCAAGATGTTATGACCATTTTTACTAACGAGTGTCTTTTAGCACCCGACTTTGTCTTATTACATCAGGGCAATTAAACATATATATTTTTATTTTGAAGACAATTATATATTGCTAAGCATTTTGTCTTACCACTGGGTTCCCAGGTTCATTCTGCCTATCCCGCAGTTTACCCGTCATGCTGTATTCTGCACATGATAGATGTTATATTATGTAATTTCTATAACACATACTTTTAATTTTGTGAAAAAATATTGCTGGACTTGTATGTATTGTGAAAGAGTAAGGATAAAACAAAAATATATTATACAAATATACTTTACCTTTATTAGTAATTTTGAAAAAAAAAATGTACAAATATTAAAACACAACTTCCTAATGTCAGAACATTTGTCTGTCACAATAAAAACTCGAATGAAACAATTTATAATCAAAACAGGTTTATAATACAACTGTACACAAACAGTTTGTACTTTACATCATTATTTAAAATTACGTCATATACGCTAATAATTATTATAATTAATTCAATTAAAATGGTTATACACTATTCAGGACGCCTTGAGATAAAAGGTAAATAATTCAGAAAAAGGTTACTTTATAGGTCACGATTATTGGAGTAAATATATGTTAGAAAAATCTCAATGGCAGTAATAGCCTGATAGCACTGTAAATAATACTGTATAATAATGACTGTAAATAAAAATAATCTAAATTTTAGTGTTTATTTTCTTTAGTTTACATTTTGTCCCACGTCCAAATGAATAGACTAGTGGATATAATAGACTATAGTTGGATTTTTTCGTGTTAGTTTATCTGACAGATACAATAAAACTTATCTTTTATACAACGCTTCATCTGCTAAATTTAAAAACTTAGCATTATTCAGCGCTTACAAACTTTTATTATTAAGAATTATTGTCATACACATTATAGATACATTGATATTTTAACTTTATTTACGATATTAAATGTTTTTCTAAGCTGCTCAAAACAATTAGAAAAAATACAACACAAAAATTCTTAAAAAGTATTTAATAATAAATATCTAAAAGGCATAGCTTTTATAGTGAAATTAAAAACTAGAACGAGAATTTCATAAAAAGTTTATTCTAAGCACAGATTTAGCATAAATATATTATTTACTTATTGAATGAATGAAGTGACGCGGCCTCGTCCGTGTGGCCAAACTGTAACTACTAAATGTATGACGATAAATGGACTATTCAACTAGTAGTTCCTAATGTTAGCATGTTCAGGCAAAGAAACCTCACCTAAGTTTTGTTTCTAATAATGAAAAGTAAATAAAAAAATATATATATTAAAAAATATTTGTGAAAACAACAAATTTTTAAAGGAGATAAATTTTGTAAAGCAAATAAAAAATATCTTGAATACTTTAGTGAACGAAAAATCTAAGAAAATTCTTACATCTCAAATGACAAAAACATTAAAAGGATTTTGTGGATTTTTATTAATTTAATTTTTTATTTTGACGCGACAATTGTACGCAAAAGAAAAACAAAATATAATTTAAGTAATTAAGTAAGCTAAGCTAAAATCATCACAAAATATTAAACTATATTTATAAACTAATAACTAATAGTCTACTAAGAAAAAACAACATTCTACTAAAGAATGTTATAAAAAAAGTAAATTGAACACTTAAAAAAACTAAACAATCGCACCAAAAAACTAAAATGAATATTATAATTATTTGTAATTTGTACTTTTATACGTTATTTTATAATAGTTTACTAGTAGAGTAAACGTACTAATGAAATTAAACGGATTTGTCAATCGGGATTATTAACGTCAAATGAAATATTATGAAGTCGGAAACGGAAGTCTCCTAATGGGGACAGGTTCCCTCTGCCTAACTCGCCGTTTACGGGAGACAGCTATATTGTAGATATGTGGCTTCACGCTGTATTTCGCACATGATAGATGTTATCTTATGTAATAATGATTTTTTTTCTTGCATTATAAAAACAGAGTTAGCTTTATAAGTGTTTTTTAAAATTGATTATTTTTATATTGAATAAAAAAAATACTGCAGTCTCTTGTTTATATTTTTAAATAAGTTGTCATGTAATAATTATTTTTTGTTGCCATTTTCTTTGACGTAAGCAATGTGTTCATTGCATATTTAACATAAATATTAAGTTATGTAATGTTTATATTTTTAGAAAACACACAAAAGTTTGTAGAGTTATTTTTATAAATTTTACCCGATACATTATTTTTATAAAATTCCTATAAATATGGTTTCTATCTTTAATGTAACTTGAAAACTGTAAAATTGTTTACAATTTTTTATTTTAATTTCCAATGTAATGTGATATTTTATTAGACATATAAAATGTTATTTTATTATTGTAAAAAATTTATTAGACCCTGGTTGTGCAAGTTGTTACTAATCTAATTTTCTACTTATTTGTTTACAAGTGGCATCTCGAATATCTAGAGGCGAGTGTCTGGAGTGTCTCGAAACGCTATCATCTTTGGCGGCTGCGGCTTGTGGTCCTTTGCGCGACTGAAAAATACAAATTATTTTATGTAATATACTAATTTTATTTACTTAAGATTTAAATTTCTTTTAATGAGTTATATTTGTATTTTACTTAAATGATACCAACTATATATTGTAAACATACTTTCTGTCTGTGTGGCGCGAGTCGCCCGTCGCTTCTTCTCTCCGACAGCTGCTACTGTAAAATAACAAGATATTATCGTTAATATTATCTATATAATCTATACGTATCATAAAACCGTAACAAATCGGTGTCTTAATGGTAGATATATAAGAAAAAATATTATTCAAATAGCGTTTAATAATATAAAAGTACCAAAAACAATTATTTTTATTAATTTGTCTGCTTATCTGTGCATTTGTTCACGCTAATCTAAGAAACGTCTTAACCGATTTCTTAGCCATAACATAGACTATGTCACCCCCGTATGATCTACATGCATGTTAATTATAATTTGCCAGAGCAAGTGCCTTACTTGTCAATGGCTCTACAAGGAGCATCAGCCAAACCAAGAGTACACATTCCAACAATATGTGATAAATACTCCTATACTATTACAATTCCGGCACTTATAAGTATTACACAGACCCAACAACTTAAATTTATTTAAAGGAATATGTCCAGAGCGAATGACACTTCTATCATTTATACACACACACACTCTAGATCAGTGGTTCCCACCCAGTGGTCCGCAGAAGCCTAAAAATGCTCCGCGAATAATTTTAAGTTTAGTGGATTGACAATTGTTGTTAGATGTTTCTCGTATTTTTTTTAATGTAAATTCGTAACTATTGAGTTTTAATTAAAATTTGTGTTTCATTATCAGTTTATATTGATTGATCATTCAGTTTATAATGATATTACCTATAGAGTGGTCTCTGCTAGCAATATTGATATAAAAGTGGTCCTTGAACAAAAAAAGGTTGGGAATCCCTCCTCTAGATGAAGGATTATAGTCTAAAAAACGGCCCGAGAAATAAGGGCACAAAAATGGTGTTCTCATTTGATTTTAGTATGGTCCAACCTCAGCCAACGCGGACTTGCCAAAAGGCCTCAGTGTGTTTTATAAAATTAGTATTAAACAATTAAATCAAATATTTCATCATTTGACCAACATTTGCGACTACGAATATTAGTTGGTCTGGAATTTTGATAATTGTTATCAAAATTTTTTTGTCTTATAGATTTCCTACTGGCCTATTTTTCTGTGCACAATGGATAGCCATTGTCGCCCTAGAAATGACTATTTAGAATATAAAACATTATATATATATATAGCAGTGGCAAAGGGAACCGACGACACTTGAGTCAAGACAAGTCACTTCGTTCCCATTCCTATCCCATTTTCCGCCAAATTCTTGAGGTGTTGAGTGGCAGAACTTGCATTTCATTAATTATTCTGCACTCTCCTTTATGAAAGTGGATCAACACTTTATATGAGTTAAGGTATTTGACACGAACAACATTCGAAATTCGAAAAACAGCTTTTAATAATAATTCCGCTAATTTAAATGGTTTGGGAACGTCACTTACACGTGGGTCTAAATAAATATATATAATAAATTCAACTAACCTTCGGCCGGCGGCTCTACGCTCTCCGCTTTCCTCTTGCGACCTCGTTTTACTTCGTTCGTTGCATCTTCTTGTTCTTCGATAATTGTTACCTGAACAAGAAATATTACAATATTTTTTTTCATATATTTACATTATAGTTAAATTATAGTATTTTAGGTTTACGCTTTATCTACTCTTATTTAATTCCCATTAGCTGGCATCAACTCACAAGCATCGCGTTTAAGGTAGCCTTTCATTTCACTTATTTTTACTTTTCAAATATTTAATTGAATAGGAAGATATGTCTTCCTAACTAACTGACCTTTCCTCCTCTAGTTGGTTTAACTTCTACTTCCATTACAGTGTTTCTTGTTTTTTTGCTTTCATTAGTTTTGTTTGTTTGTTTCTTTTTTTCTTTTCTTTTCCCTTCAATTTGTTCGTTTTCTTCATTAGAACCAGTTCTCACACCTCGTCTAGTTTTTGGTGGCACTTTTTCAACACTTTTAACATCAGTGGCTTTAGCTTTTTCTTTCAAACTATTTTTTTTCTCATCTATAGCTATATTATTATTTTTAGCACTGCATCCTCTAGTTGTCTTTTTAATGGCAACGTTTTGTTCTACTTCTGTGTTCTGACGAGTTCTTTTAGAAGTTTTATTAGGAGGTTCATTTTCTTTGTCTTTAGTATTGTTTAATCTTTGTAGTGTCTTTGTATTAGTTATTGCTCGAGTTCTGAAATCTTTAGTACCGGCTCCTGCCTCTTTAGTTGAATTTGCTGTGATATTTTTTCGACCCCTTTTAACTGGTTTCTGTATCACCTCATCTGTTATAATTTCAGCTTTTCTTCCTCGTTTTCGAACTCTTTGCTCGGACGCTGACTCTATTTTTTCTGCATTTTTATCACTAGTAGCATTGTTAGTGATTTTTCTAGAACGTCTCGTTTTTACTTCTTTGACTTCTACAGTTTCCTTTTTTTTAATATATCTGGTAGACCTTGGATTTTGTTGCGAAGATAACGCGATGACTGAACTAACTTCCTTAGGTCTCGCTACTTTTGGCGTAGCTATTTTGGGTTGAACTTGACGCTTTTGTCTTGTAGACTTCCTCTTTATTGGACTCTTTTTCACATCAACTTTAGCTTTTTCTTCTTTCGGAGTGGGTTTTGGTATAAGTGCTGGAGGTTTCTTCTTTACAACTATAGATGACCGTCGATTCTTAGCATTCTTCTTTCGATCCGGTGGAGGACTTGAAATAGGTTTGCGACGAGTTCTTCTAGGTTCTAAAACTTCCGCTGTCACAACCTCTTTTACTTTTCCCCTACGATTATTAGGTTTAGCACCAGGCGAGTTGTAATGCGGTTTTAAAAGCTGTATAGGTGAAACTCGTCCTAATTCTCGAGCACCAATAGTGTCATTGGCTGCCGCGCCACCGCCTTTAACAGGTGTAGAATGTAAGACACGACGTTTTTTGATAGGTAATTTATGAGCACTGTATAATTCTGATACGGTTTTATTGTCAGCCCGTGATTCCTGAGCGATCGATGTATTATTTCGCACCCTGGTTGTTCTTAAAGGGGTACTCCCTTCAATAGTGTCAGTAGATAACTTTTCCAATTCGCGGGTTAAATTAGATCTAGTAACTGATTTTTTACGTATCGGTTTGTTATAGGTGCGCTTCTTTAATTCATTCTCAAGCCATTCCTCCACGTTGTTGGTAATAGAGCCAATGGAATAGTGAAGTGTTTTTGCATTGTGAGCTGGTTTAGTATGCTTGTTAACTTTACTAAAACTTTTAGCTTTTCTATAGGAGCGCACGCGCGGTTTGCCCACTAGTAGGTCAAATGTACTGTCCAAGTTTGAAGGCTCGTAAAACAACTTCTCGACGCCGCTGAGATCGCTCAAGTTATTTCTTTCTTCTTGTTCTCTATACAACTCTTTAATACCTTTCACTTCAGTCAAATCGTTTCGCGGCGAGTTTCGGCTCAAAATCTTTTTAACTCCAGAAACGTTGCTCAGGTCGTTACGAGGACCACTTCTAAACAAATTCTTGACGCCTCTTATATCTTCTAAAGTGTTTTTGGTAGTTTTGCCCTTGTTGCCTTGGAACAACGACCTGACTCCCCAAACCTGTGTTAAGTCGTTATTCGGCGACGCGGTGAACACTTCCTTAACTCTGACGTCACTTAGACGATTTATAGGGGACTTTTCGAATATCTTCTTCACCCCTGACACGTTAGTCAGATCGTTCCTTACAGAGTTTCTGTTACGAGGTGTTTGTAGTAACGCTTTAACACCTCTCACGTTACGCAAATCATTTTCTGGGGTGTTTTTCCTGAACAATCGTCTTATACCGCTTAGATTGGGACTATTTCCGGGAGAGCTTATTGGGCTGATGAAAACTTCCGGTGTAAAAGCTTCAGTGTCATTGAACAGGGAATTATCCGTCGTCGTTCCAGTCAGAGCGATTGTGTTCCTTTTATGTTTCAAAGGCGCCACTTCGTCGTCTTCCAATAATTCTTTTCTAGAAAATTCTGTCATACTTCGCGATAATTTCCTTTTCACGGGACTGTTGAACAGCTGCTTGACGAAGTCGGACTTGTGGAGGTCGTCGATGATAGAACGTTTGGATGTAGGCTTCCTGGCCGTAGAATGTTTATTTTTGACACCCTCTTGCACCAATTTCACTGCACTTTTGGGAGTAACGATCTCTTCATCTTGAGATATTTGGTTATATTGTGGTGGAGATAATTTTGTGGCTCTCTGCGAGCTACGACTGATAATACTTAGCGACCGGGATTTAACACTCGATTTGGGCTTTTTATTGCTAGATGCCGCTGCAGGTAAAGTTTTCCTCTTCCCTCGTGTGGAAGAACTTTGGTTTAACAGACGTTGTATACAGATTATGGGTGTACGGGAGCCGGACCCGGGACTATTCGCGTCTGCCTTGCTACGAGAAGTCCGCGGGGAAACGCCTGACTCTATAAAGAGGGAATCACCAGTACTGCCCTCTACAAAGAGTACATCACTATCTTTCTTGGACAACTGTTTAGTTCCTGTAGGCGACAGAATTAAATTATTTGTAGTTTTAGATTTACTAAATGGTGTGCTGGATCCCGCCAAGTCATAAGATCTAGTTTTCCTTTCATTTTGTGGGGTACCGAATTTCAGTGACGCACTATTAGAATCCATTGAATTATACATGGTTGATGCAGATTCATTTGAATTTATAGACACTAAATCCACTATGGAGTACGATTCTATATTCTGCGACGTTCTCGGACTCAACGTTCTCGTTTTCCGAGCCGAAGTGACCGTGTTAAAGCTGTCCGACATTGTCTTCGTAGACCTGTGGGAGTAACTCGACAAGTCCGAATCAGTATTTTCCAACGCTTTCTGCACTAGACTTCCACGTAAGGATTTCCTCGCTGGTGAAGAATCACTGATCACTGAACTCATCTCTGACTGCACAGGCGACTGTGTATACGTAGTTCCAAGAGACTTCTCTAATATCTTACTGCTTCTTGAATGTATAGATTTCGTCGGAGACGGCGATGTATCTGTATAATGTAAAGTCATGTCATCATACGAAGCAGAGTTGTTACTACATTCCTGCGTCAACATGACGTCAGACGAAAGTTCCTGACCATCGCCTTGTAAGTTACTCAAGTCGAACTTAATGGATTCCGTTTTTCTGTTAAGTTTCTTTGCAGGGTCTTTTAGTGATGACTTCTTTGGACTCAATAGGCTTGGGGAGTCAACGGCAGTGTGGCGTCCGGAGCGTCTCGTGGCAGTGCGAGGCGTGTCTGAGTCGGTTATTTCGAGGATCGAAGCCTGAAACATCATTTGTACACTTAAAATATTTATGTGACATCACTATTTTGTTTTTTTTGTTTTTTAATAATCAAAGTTTTAAGTGTAAAAATAAAATTGAGGTTCTGCCACCATCAAAATCTTTAAATGTGCAACAGATTGAAAACTATTACAACCATACTTTAATATTTATTAGACCTACAATTCTTTTTAACATGAATAAATACTAAATCAACTTATCATACTAATACTAGACTACTTAATTAAAAGAATGACAATCAAAAATAAATCATATCGCAATTCATATATTAATTGTAAGAACACTAAGATAATAAAAATCAATACAAGTTTCAGAAAAATATTACAATCTTCGTAATTTATTTTAATAAGGTAAGCAAGCGTATTTATTACTACTAAATTAAGTTTTGACATAAAATATTGCGGAAAATCGACATGAAAGAAAATCTTAAGCAAATAAAAAAAACTATAAATTACATAATTAAAAAAAAACTTACTGTTTTACTAGCTTCACTATTCCTCGAGCTGTACGCACTAGTTCTCTTTGGCGTAACACCAATAACACCCTTCGAGATTTTGCGAGTACCCGCCGTGGTTTTCGTGGCTTTAGGAGTCCTTCTTATAGGACTAGGCCTCTTCGGTACAAAACCAGGTTTAGAAGGCTTGTCCTTGGACGTGTGCCCCGTCATCAGCATAATGGCTGCTTGCTTTGTATGGTCTAACGACGATAACACAAAATCTTTTATTACTCGCAAATAATGGAGAAACATATTTAAAACATACAACAAGATGACCACGATATCATTAACTTCGCGATTCAGCTCTGTAGTGATTAAGCTAACTGTCATTTGTAAGTGCAACAGTTAGTCGACATCAGCTGCATTACGTCATTAGTCAAGTTCAAAGTAACTTGAAATTGAATTGAATATTTCTAAATGTTATTTAATGCGATAATATTATTATTGTAAGTAAGTCCGTTCAATAATTACGAAGGCTACAAAACAGAATACGTCCGATTGCACTTTGAGAAAGTGATGCAATGGCAGTATAATTACTTACTTGTAACAAATAAAGTAAAGTAAATTACAAAATATCGCTCAGCGGCAATAGGTAAATTATCGTGGAGTTTTTGTGAACGCGGGGTTAATAACCGTTGATAGAACTGACGAATAAACGTTTCATATAACTTTGAATAAGTGTTTGCCTTTGAATTTGACTTAACTTGAAATATTTGGACCGTTTATTTTGAAAGTGGTGTAAGTCCATTTTTGAGAAAAATGAGCTATCACGTAATTCATGCTAAATTTAATGTAATTTTTGTATATATAACTAGTCCGTGTTTAATTTCTCAAAAAAAACCCATGTTTTGAACAACTTAAAATCGGTCGGTAAATGAAATTGCATAATCATCGACATACTAACCTTTCATTTTCTCGAAACAAAAGAAAATGGACTTACACCACTCTCAAAATAAACGGTCCATTTATTATATTTTGTTTTTTTTTGCTTCACGCTGTATCACGCATATAGCAGGTTCGGAAGAAAGAAGAAGTCTAGATAGACAAAGTGTATTTTCACACTAGCTTCAGCAAAAGTAACAATAATTATTTATTAATATAAAGTAAGAATAATTATTTTTTTGGGTGTGAACTGAACCCACAACGCTCGCGTTTACTATTACCTTTTTCGGGTTTATTTGCCCTTTATCTCACGGCTTCCTAAATAGGGCTCGTGGTCCGTACGGCTGGTCTACTTTAATTCACTGCGGCCAGTCGACTACGACACAATAGTCTATTTAGTGTGGAGAGCGGAGTGCTGGAACACTTACCTATTTTCGACGGAGCTTGTATCTTGGTCATGTTGACGGCCCCGCGAAGCAGTGGTACAAGTAACGGCTGAGATTTATTGCTGCTGCTATAGATATTAAAAATAATTAATAACTACATACATACATGTTAGCCTATGGGTGTTAGACAAAGGGAACCTAATGTTAAGAGGGTTAAGAACGACGAATAATAATAATAATATTAATAACTTTGTCTTGTTAAATTGTTAGTCATGTTAGGTTTTGCTCTTCTGGGATCGGTCTATTGTATATTGTTGTTGAACAGGTATATTGTTGCCAACAGACCTGATATAGTACTAGTAGGCCGACTGGCGCAACTTTCGCACGCTTTGGAAAGAATATTTCACAAGTAAACTTTTAACAATACATACAGTCTAGGTCTAGCCCCCCGATAAACATAGGAAAGCTGCACTGACTTCTTATTAATTATTTTTAATATGATTATATTGCTTTTATCTGAAATAGCGACACACCATTTTTTTGTCTCTAATACTTACAGTAAAGGAGTTATGGGAGAAACAACCCCTCGTGTTAAAGTTTATTTTCTCGGTGTCTTTTGAAGATATCGTCATCAAATTCAGAAGTAACAGTGCCTATTTATGAGACTGTTACTGTATATTTATTTCAGAATTTTTGAGAAATTCTAAGTTTAAAAAAAATTTAAGTTTATTTATTGAGGACGCTTTTATATAACACTCCGTGAATTGACTAACCTACCAAAATTATATATATTATGCACATGTTAGTTAGCTATCTATGCCATAAGTTACAAAAAAAAATGAAGTAGTGCAACATATCTCAAAATATAAAATTTTAAAATTACGAGTTCATACAAATCTATCATCCTCGTTTGCCAGACGACAAAAGGCTAGACCAGTCGAGAAGCGTGACTGTAAATGCGACAGTAGAATTAGAAGCCAGTGCAGCTTTCTCATGCTTATCGGGTAAGGCCCCGCCGAGGTAAAGAGTGTTCGGTGCTTCAACGTCTGTCTAATATATTAACAAACATACGAGTCTTACCGAGACAAAGTGGCCCGTTTGCTGCGGGCGCCCCGCGCTGGAGCGGTCGCTGACGCGGGCGCTGCAAAACGACATACTAATTAATGTAAGTGCATGTTTTATTTACTAAATATAACTAGAATGTTTTTGTCAGCACCACTTTATATGAAACCACAGTTTTAACTACTCTATCCTTCCTTTTTTAATAAACGTGTAATTATATAATTTTTTTATTTATTTTTAAATTACTATTATTCATTTAAATGTATATAATGGTTTGTTGTATATATGTAGCTAATTTTTTTTATATAGTGTATATATATCTATATATTTATGTATTTATGTGTGTGTATATATATATCATATTTTATTAGTTTGTATATATTATATTGTACTTATTATATGTATTTTGAAAATTGATATTTTATTTTTAATTTTTGCACACCTACACATTTTGTTCTCCCACATGACCGGTTGGCTGGTAGAAAATGCTTGTTAGCGTTAAGCCCGCCTATTGTACAATTTTTTTCCAAAAATGAAAATCTTTTTTTTTTAAACAAAATCTATAGGTACTTATAATAAAATCATAAGGGGGTTGGTGTCTGTATTTGGAACATATTGAAAAAAAATGTTATTAGGAACCTTTATTAACGTAATAGAACCCGGACGGAATCTCGCGCGCTTACTTTAATTAATAAATAAACTTAAATTAATTAAAAATAAATAAACTTAAATTAATAATTAATACATTTTATTTATATTTTATTCGATAAATGGCATTAAAATAGTACTCTGCATAGCCTACAAAAACAAATATGTAGTATTTCCGTCTAGAAGTAGATTTAACAAAATGCATATGTGCACATAATTTTTATTTTTGGCAATGACAAATTCGTTATGTGCAGTTATGATCCAGCAGCAATGATTCAATAAGGAATGTAATACATTATGTAATGTAATACATTAAGGGGAACCGTCACTCGAGCCCTACCTTATCGGTATATAATGAGGCAGAGCTCAAATCTCAGTCACTGCCGATAGAAATAGCAGATTCAGAGC
>DWNA01001181.1:0-15976 GCA_018249835.1 Heliconius besckei | reverse complement strand
GGCGCTGGCGGAACCTTACCAACCTACTGTGGAATATGTAATCACTTGTTAAAGTAATTATTTATATTGTATATATTACCATACACTTATTGTGACCGCATGGTGCACGGTCTATATTATATTATTAAATTAATATAAGCGATACTTATAATAAATGTGAATATTAGAATGATTTTTTTTCAGTTCCGTGCTTTTTCTGCATGGCAGCATGGACTAGAGAGTTAAATAGTGTTAAGATACTCTGTTTTCGCCACGGAACTATAGCGCGACGTCCCGAAAATTGGGTGAAAATTGGGGAACGGAGGTTTTTAACAATAGTCTAGCCTTCTATAAACTCATTTTATTTAAAAATGGGGTTATTCCAACATAACTTCGGCCAGAAGCTATATTGAAAGTATAATCTCCATTCAAAAATACACATCAATGGACTGACAAACAATATATCATCGTTCGATGTTAATGCATAGTTGTTTTTTGTTTATCGGCCGTCGATCATACGACCCGCACTGTTCCTAGTTCGTAAATTGAGTCGCTTTTAGACTACTGGACTGAATTACAAAATTCTATCTATTATTGTTTTTTTAAATATCTTTACAATATTTTTTTAATAAAGCTGTCAGAATTTAGCGAGCAGTGGGAAGCGGAGTGTTTTAACACTAGGCTCCCTTTTCCTACCTTGTTACATGCGGGATTCAGCATAATGATACGCTTATATTTTCACCTCATTTTTTAAAAACATTTCTTTAAGAAAAATCGTCTCAACAGTCAAACAGACAGACGGCAAATTAATCCCAAATGAAGGTTTATTTTTTTTGAGATACTAAACTCTAAAAATACGGTAGATAATAAATAAAACACTACCTATATTTTGAACGTGATATCAATTAGGTGGCCGTCAACACGATGAGCGAGTCTCAGGTTACTGTTTCAATTCTAAGATCCACTTCGTTTTGTTTATAACGAAAATAGTGTTAAAAAATAGAGTAGAACAGTCTTTGTTGCACTCAAAAAAACATATAACATATTGAAAGAAAAAAAACAAAGAAAAGTATGGTAAGACGGACTTATTGCTTAAGGCAATCTCTAAAAGAACAACCTCGTGTAAAGAATGGGGATTTTCATTTCCCCGCTTTGTTAAAACAAGGGCGACGTTGAGTTCCGCAACTCAATATGTGATCTTAAAAGTATTAATAAAAAAATATTAATATTAAGAATACCACAGTAGGTGTTTAGCAGGTACAACATATTCTTATGGAGACTTATCCTTTTTTTATTACATATGAGCCTGTGATTCGGAAACTGCACTCGTCAAGGAACGTACATCCCAAATGTCAGTTTTCTACGTTCAGCTAAGCTTCAGATAATTTTTAGAAAAAAAAAACTTTCTATCCATTAAAAGCTGTAAAACGAATCGTTTCAATCTATTAATACTGCATCTCACAATTCACTCACCGGGTGTGACCTCTCGTAAGTCGCCCGTCACTAGCCGTTTGAGTTCAATTGGATAATCCCAGTTTAAACCACAGTTAAATCAAATTCCACTCTGTTAACATACATTTAGAATATAATTTTCAATGCACAAAGCAATAGGATATATAAAATTTGTCCTATAAGGTCTAAAAGAAGGAGTTAAGGTTCGAATTCGCTTAAACGTAATGGTAATAAAACGCAGATTGATCGACGCCGGATATCGTTATTGTCGCGATTTGCAAGTTCCTTTACTTTGGTAGTTTTGTGTATTTTTGCAATTTGTATTTGCCTACTTTTTATTCTAGCACTGCGAATATTTGAAACTTGAATATATTTTTATTTTAATTTGCTAACGTGATTATTGTATTATTGGCCTTCACGATGTCTCCCGTACTTGGGGAGGATACAAGGTAAGCGGAGAGAAACTGGCCACCTCTTTGCCCATTAAGAAGCTCTGTTCCCCTTGTCTTAAAACTAGGTTCCCTATGTATCTATTAAAACATTACACATATATGTAATCAAGTCAAATCTACACCGATCTCCACGTATTTTGTAATATTCGCATAGCGTTCGTTATGCAAAAGTGTTTTGAAAGTAATGCGGTTTTAAAACTAAACAGAACGTGTCTCCGCTACTTTGATGAGATGCTCATAATTGCTGTAACAAAACAAAGATTTCTTTAAATGGACAAAAAACGAAAAATGAGTGTAGTAACACTATTATTTACTACCTTGAGTGGATATTATATAGTATGTTAGGTATATATTTTTTTTCTCGGCGCGGCGTTGAGTGTCGCCACTTAACAGATATTTGTTTGAAATTTGGACCAAAAGTGGTTTATGGACTTAACCCTATATTCCCTCTGCCTACCCTGCTATGAAAAGAAAAATGTTCTATACCTCTTAGAAAGATGTTTTTTTCTTTAAAAGAAACAGACTGACTGGTTAAAATTTAATATATAACATTTTAATAAATATAACAAAACGTCGCGGTATTCTTGCCGTTGTGCGTAATAGTGACTAATAAATGCACTTGTTCCATGAAACTGACATCACATCTATGTTTATTATGGTATTCAAATCCCCTGATTCATACTGAATTTTGTTTTTCTTCCTTTTATTTTGGTTATTGGGAAAAATATATTTATTTTAATAGTTCCATTGTATTATATTAATATTTCATCAGAGTTATAGAACAATAGAAAAGAATTGTATGGGTTTTCTATTCCACATAAAAAATGATAAAAGGTATAAGTGCTTCTTAGCAAAAAACAAGACCTTTTTTAAGGCAAAAGTAAAAAATGTAATGCCCTCGTAACTAGGATATTTAACAAGTAGGTATGTCAAAAATATTATTATTACAGTTGGCGTCTAGTACAATAATAATTATAATAATGTACAGACATATGCACATAATATTTACCTATACGAGTATATAACAGTCCAGCAACTGACCGGAAACCGTGCACCTCTAACGGAAATACCGCAATTTCATCTTATTTTTAAACTTGCTAGCGTAATTATGAGATGAGATTAATTTACTCAACTTAGAATGGCGTCGGTGGTGTGTACATACTAGTAGTAGTTTATAAGGGAAAATATCTTAGTATTTTTTATGTATATTATATGCATTCTGTATGGAGCCGAGAGACTGTAAGCGTGTCAGTTCTGGGATAGATCCCAATCTGGGGAATGAGTACCTATCACTAATTACACATCACTAATTACACTAAACACAAAAGTACCGTGTTAAGATCCGCCACTTAACATGCAATAACTCGAAAAGTGAGGAACGGAGTGTCTTAACACTAGGTCCCATTTGCCTAACATACCATGTGAAAAAAATCACAACAGAATAACGCAATTTCCCTACAAATTCCCTTTCCATATTATAATAAAACTGTCAAGTTCACGATTAGAAAGATAACCGAAAGTTACATTATTATTTGACATGAATGCTCATCAACAATTATGTTGTGTAAGTCAGATCTGACTGACGATGGTACAGAGGGTACTATGGGGGTACTATGGGGGTACTATGGGGGTACTATGGGGGTACTATGGGGGTACTATGGGAATAGAAACATAAACCACTTTACATACAATTAAGATTAAGTGACGTTACTTAAGATGTTACATTTCATTATTACGAATTGTTCAACTGAAGCTATCGTGGCGCAGGGTTTTAGGTTCGATTCTTATTAGGGGGAGTGAATTATGTCAATTTCCTCAGTCTGCTAACAATACAAAACGCGGCGTTCAGTTCCGCCACTCAACACACATTGTACCGTAAATTGAGCGGTGCGTGAGGAACGGAGTGTCGGATTCCCTCTGATTACTTGCTCTAGTTTAACAATTTGTAACAATAAATTTGCATTTCCTTTGTTCACTGCAGATAGAGGGAGGGAATCAAGTGTTAAGGCTCTGCTTCCTTCATTTCTGCCCAATTTTCAAACACGAGTGGTGGAACTTAACGCCGCGCTTAGTCTCGTTAATCATTGCTTCTACAACCCTACTTTTTGCCGCCGCACGACAAGGGCATCTTATCATATTACTCAAATATCCAAACATAAGAAACCCTAATAGAGTCATTCAACGTGACACTAATTACTCTCATATATTAAAAAAAACAACTTTACCCGCAATTACTTCGTAAATATCTGACATTTTTCAAGTCGCCGCTTACGACATTTTCCTAATAAAAAGAAGTTGATGTACCAAAATGGGTTTCGCGATTATTTTCGCAATGGTACGTGGTATTCAAGAGAGAGCGTAAACGAGCCACATCTTAAGTTTGAATAGCACAAACGTACATATCTATTTAGTATATATTTATAGATATTATATGGCCGAATTCTATGCAAAAATATCATTTCAATTCAAACCAGTAGGTAGTTTATGAGATTAGTGCGTTCAAGCAAACAATCTTTTCAGCTTAATATTTTTTAGCTTCACACTGTATCTCCCGCACATAGCACGATAGGCAGAGGGAATCTGGGACCTCGTGATAAAACACTCAGTTCTGCCGAATTCTCGAGGCACTACATGTTGAGTGGCGAAACTCAATGCCGCTATTTGCTTTATATAATATTAAAAATAGATTAGTATAGAAATAAAGAACTCTATACTTCTATAATAATAAGAAAATTACAACAAAAATATATTTGTACATTTTAGAATTTGACAAATTATCTCAATTAAATTGTTGCGATTCGAACATTTCATCAGACTATATTATATGTTAAAATATAAAAGTAAATGGTTATGATTAATTTATAACTATTTACATATTTCATTATTTACCAAAACTTTTTACGAAATTTGCAAATTTTCTTGTAACATTGTGTCCTTGGTCTTATAACATTGTGGATTTCATCACTAACTAATATGTGAAAATATTAACAAAATTCTTTGAATGTGGATTAAATAATATGTGCTTTATCATTACATAGTGTTAAGACACTCGGTTTCCGTCCTGATTTAAGAATTAAAGTTCAATTAATCAATTTTTACTTTTATAAATAAAATTATCGACGCTATTAATTATGTGACGGTTTAACCTGACACAGATTTTTGACTTTCTTTTCTTTCTTGTACTATCATTTTGTTTTTTTTTCTGACTTAGACCGTTCTATATCATAAACAAACCTACAGTACAAAATACAACAGATTTAAGACATTAACAAGAAGCCAAAAAATTAAACGGTAGCTTTCTATCTAACCTTTTAGACAAATTCTAACGGATACGATCTTAGTGGAGCGACCATTCTCATTCTCATGGTTAAATATGGTTTAACAACGGCATTAGTTCATATCATAGAATCGGACATGTTGGGACATGTCCAGATGTAACGGGGTATTCTGGGTGGTAACAAGTTGCGGCTACCGTAGTGTAAAGAATTATTGATAGTAATCTATCGTATTTTATCAAGTTTGTTCAAGTATGTGGTGTAACCGTCGTGGCTCAGTGGTACAGCGTGTGATTGTAAGCACGACGGTGTTTTTTTTTTCATTATTTAACGCTTTTTTAATTATCCTCGCTCTGGTACCAATACAAACGCCGTTAAGTTCCCAATGTCTGGAAAATTCGGTGGTAACTGGGGAATGGAATGCTTAACACTAGGTTTCTTCGGCCTACCCTGCTACATGCGGAATACAGCGCAGATTACATTAAGTAAATTTAATACTCGGACACTACCTGATTTCATTTTGATTTATCATTTTTAACAAAAAAGAAACTCTTATTTACGTTTATCCACATACCCCAAACGCGAATCGAATTCAAAAACAACGGTAGCAGTCACCGATAGATTATCACAACCAATTGTTATTTTGTTATAATTAGGTACCTACATATATTTTAAACGTACAATTGATTTGTAAGAGTCGAAGTTCCCACGCCTCTTAACTTGCGACACCCCTTTCTAAGAACCCTTACTTAACTTCAAAGCTAATTGCGTCGGTTAAATATTAAACTAAACAGTTAACTTAATGGTGACATGTTAATCTATTGCTCAATGGTTGTGGGTTCCATTCTGACTCGGGGAATTAATTACTGTCAATTTCCATATCAATGTTATAGTAATAATACATATATAAAATTATTTTAATTTCCTCGCTGTACTAACTTAAGTGCTGTCGAAATCGAGCCAAAAGTGGAGAACGGATGGTTTTAACATTAGATTGCCCTTCCTAGCTACGGGTTATAGTGCGAGACTAAGAAAAGAACAAAATAAAGTTTAAGAACTAATTGAAATTTAAGATACCTAATCTTATTGAAAAATCATCAAAATTAAGGATAACAAAAAAAAAGACAATACATACCTCAAGTAAATCGTACAAAAAGTGAACATAACTCATTTTAGTGGACACAAATAGCACAATCACTAACGAAAGATCACTAAACACTATAATAAAAATAAAATTGTATTGGCTAACATAACATCGAGTTATGCCACACCTGGTCTACCTACGCGGAATGCTTTATAAGGTAGGTATTAACAGGTTCACATTTCTATATTCTATTCAAGGTGCTAATTAGAGGTGAATATTTTAAATAATTAATTATTCATTAAATATTTTGGGGTATATAACATTACAAAGAATACTATAGGTACTATAAGGTACTTATAATATTAAGGTAGTTTTAAAACATGAAATTAGTCGTCTTTTTTATTATTTTTTTAAAATAATCTTGTCAATCTAGTAAACCTATAAATATATGCATATATTTTAGAAATATTATTTGTTAACTAAAAAAATACATAATATCTAAAACCTGTACATAATATAAAATTAATATCATTGCCCCCTTTAAAGATCAATTAAAAGAACTGTACATTACTGTATTTATATTAAATAATAAAATCAATGAAATATATATTTTAAATTGTACGTATTTTAGTTCAAAATGTACCCAACTAACATATTGGCGTAAGTGAGGCGAATCTTGTACCAAACCGGTCTCAAAAGTAGGCTTGTAAAATTCACTTCCTATACCGTACAGAAGAGAACTACAGACTGCAGTGTAACTAATACAGACTCGACTAAGGGTTATATGGATAAAACGGTTATTTTTACAATTTGAGGTCAATTTTATTGAAAATATTCTTAAATTTACTAACTTAATGTGTGTTTCCAAATGCTTTTTAACAGAGTTAATCGCTGGTTCTAATCCCGTATGTTATATAGATAGTCGTACATATATTTATAATGTACCTGCAATAGTTAATACTAATGTGTTAAAATAAAACTTGGCGTTTAGTTCCGTTATCTGGCATAATATGTTCTTAAATGGGTGGAATTTACAGAACTTAGTAACTTATCACTATCTATCTATTTACACAAGAATTTAAAATATATCTAAAAGAATTAAAAAATAGTCGAAAAACATAATCGAATCTCCATTCACTGCTACAATTCTCATCAATTTCATCAAATAAACAATAGCAATTAACTTAAACCTATGAACTACTTTAAAATCGGTAGAACAACACATAATAATAGACGAGTAACAGACCATGACTGACAAAAGTACGGTCTCAACAGTGTCTTAGCCCGAGGCGCGGATGCGCTTTTTGTTTTTATTCCTACAACCTCCGTGGGAACGTGAGAGAGGACGATATTAAGCTCAAACCAATTATTTGGGTCGCAAATTTCGATTTATAACGCCTGGGGGCTGAAAATGTTATGTATCTTAATTTTAGCGAGACGGGTACATTATCCACTTTTAGTCCATTTTAGAGGCATTGTTAGGTTAGGCTAGGTTAGTTATGTAACTCAACACTGGGATTTATTTTACTAGACTGGGTACTAGGTTGAGCAGGAATGAAACTAACCACCACTGCGTTTACAGTGAAACACTTGACAAACGGCCACTAACAATAAAGAATTAAATCTTGGCAGCCGAAGGCATTTTACGTATTCTGATCGCTTCGCCAATGTGACAACAGATTAAAACATTTAAAGCTTAGAAAGAAACGGTAACGGTCTTAACGGAAACGGAATGTCTTAACACTAGGTCCTCAGATGCCCTTTGCCTACCCTGCTATATATACGGGATATAGCGTGAATATTTAAAAATTTAAACACTTAGTTGGGATAACAGAATACACAATACTATAAATTCGTTTCAATTTAAAGAAATATACAAAGAACAGAACTACCATAGCCCAAAAATTAAAATTAACCCATAAAAATAGGAACCCGGTAAACTTTTGTTCTAGCTGATTTGCGCATTCAGATGTGCATCATTGGTCCTACCTACTACCTACTGCCTACTACCTAAGACTGCCGATACGTATTAAGGCGAATCGCGTACGCATTACAACACGATGACTAAACCGGCATATTTTCGACTCTCACAACCTGTGTATCGTTAATGACTAACACGAAGAATTGGCTTTGACACCATTGTAAATACACTATTTTATTTTATATCTATATATAAAGTAATAAAATACTAGTTTTTAGCTACGGCTTTGCTTGGTCAAATAATAATTAACAGTTGACCTATTCTAACTGCAATAGGTACCTTTGATCGCTAGTTTAGTGTTCTTGTAATATAGCGTATATCTTTTAATTTAAAAAAGTCTTCTCAATAGAAATCGATAGTTCCTAAGATTAGCGCGATTAAATAAACAATTTCTCCAGCCTAATAATAAACTATAGCTAAAATTACACATCGCACTCTTCTTGATTTTCCATATCCGTTAAAGAAGAACAGTAATATAATATGGTAATATTTTTGGGCAACGAAATTGAATGCGGTTTTCACTAATAGTTAGAGCTTTTCAAGAATAAGATTGACATTTATAATACATTTTTATGTAATAAAGTGACCGAAGTCCCGAGCAAAACCTAGTAAAACATATAAATAAGTAAAGTTCAGAAAATAACAGCCATAACATATAGATATCCATAAAAGAATAGAAAATTAGAGACCAACAAAAAAAATCTCACAAATGTCACCCAGCTATAGCTTAATAACTACTTAATAAGTACCTAATAAAAAGTACGAGTCAACGGTACGAGTCAACTTCACGGCGTACGAACAAAATGACTCGCCTTGACAATGACTTTAAGCTGTAATAACAGAATTAAGATTTAAAACTAAGTAGCATTACTTAATAAATATGTGTGCCAGTGAATTAACTGGAATGGCATAATGCGATACGCTCGAGAGATTTTCTCACAGTCTCAAGAAAAACGTAAACTTAATTATATATAACGTGATTTACATACATACATACGTACATTGAAAATTGAACGTTGTTTCTGCTTTTGTTAAGAATATTATGGATTGAGTGACAATTTTAGTATTATTTTTTTTATATTTGAGGTCAGTCAGTAGTAGGTTCGATAACAATATAAACGTAATATTCTCGAAACGCCATATATCAAGAATTTCAACGTAATATTTAATATTTTCATTTCCTCGCTCTCGTAACGAAGCAAAGCGCGGCGTTGAGTTCCGCCACTCAACACACAATGCCTCCAGAAAATGGAGAATGGAGAGTCTTAACACTAGGTTCTCAGGTGCCCCCTGCCTAACCTGCAACGTGCTGGATACATCCTAAAACAATTAATGTTTTTTAATATATTTTTAGGCATTATAAGTAAGAATAGACCAAAACTCGTTGCGAAGGTCACCGGATGTAGATGCGGTCAAGTCGTTCGGTCCGCGATTGGTTTTATACTCGCATCCGGTCAATTGAGCTTCAAAATTACCAATTAAGGATTCATGGGTGCAGATAATAAATCAATGGGAGCTAGTGAGTGACTAATCCGAAGGCAACAAACTTATATTTCAGCTTTTAAACTTAAAATATATGCTAAACAGGTAGTATATATTCCTATCATACATATTATGCGATAAAGGTATCGTAGACAAAATAAAGAGTTGGCAAAAGAGTTGCAAAACTAAACGCTGACGCCGGCGGTTCGCAACCGCTTAGCAAATTTACAACTTTGAAATCTAAATAAATTTTGAAGCAAAGTACTCGAATTTCTATGAATTGTTAACTTACACAAAAAGAATGTAGTGTCAGTTTTAGGTGAAGTTTTCATTCCCCCTGAATTTTCTTAAAATTATCTAATATTTTACTTTATGTTAAGTATGTACCTATATAAATAATAAAACAAAATCTATAATTATTAACTGATAAATTGAGAAGATATCGCGAAATAACTAGTTTATAATATATGTCAACACTCAACGTAATGCGAAACAGGACGGAAGTGTTAATGAAAATACACCGTTATCAGATGACCGGCCAGTATGTATAACGGATTGATATGTATTATATTAATGTATGTAAATAGTTAAATTGTAATAAATTATTATTCTTATTAAAGACATATCTACTATAACTCGAAAAAAAATATAATTATAATATTCATTCATATAATATAAAACAAAATTGCTTCCTATCATTTCAATTCTTAAAATTACTCAACAGACTTTAACACGAATTTCTCTAATATAGAGAGTGATTCAATAGGAAGTTTTACATTTATACAATGCATATTATAATTATCATTGTATCCCAAGCAACGCCACGAGCAGTACATTAACTTATAATAACTTAGGAAAAATTAAAGCATTAACTCAACTTGGAGGGCGATCAACTTAAACTATTCAAATACCAATAGGCATTAAAAGCAACAAAGAAGACAAAATATATCTTCCATGGGATGGACAGAATAATTAAAGGTAGTTTATTATTAAATTCCATCATTTATACAAAGGAATCGTTCAAGATGAACGGAAAATGATACGTTGTCAGTTATTTATTGTATCGTAATTACGGATTAGATATGGCATGAATAAAGGATAAGCCCTTGCATTCATTTTATTTCACACGAACCACTCACTCTGTTGATCGGTGTAATTGATTTTTTTATCAGGTTTTCTTGTTAAAAGATTTACAAATTTAGTTCTTTGGTTATTACTGAGTAAACTTATATCGGATTTAAATCTAATAAAATAGTCAAACATAAAACTAATAGTTTCAAACATAAGTAAGAGATCTAAGTGAAGAACGGCTCAAATGTTATATGTCTTTAAGACATCTTGCAAAATGAAGGATCCTTAAAAAAACCAATTGGAATTAAACCCGTAACCTCTATTCTAAATTTGACGTTTACCTATTGCCTCACTATCCTTTTACTATGTGAAATATTGACACGATTGTTAAAATTTAACGACTAGATCAATAGATCACCAAAATAGTACTCCATAAAATATCAAAGCCGCTTTGGGGACCGAGGGCCTGTACTGCAGACGGGCACTAACAAACACTGCCTCGACATACAACAGACGCGAGGGGAGTTCTGTTTATACGAACACAGTGTAAATAAATCTCGAGTGCCCTTTGAACTACTTTGAATATTAATTTTAAAAATATCAATATGTATTGACTGGTTTTTGTAAGGTTTGACCCGATCTAAGAATATATTTTTTTAGAAATATTGTTTAAAATTCACGCTAAATTCTATTTTCTCCTTATTTCCTTTGGAAAGGTTAGGATAAGTCTAGAATTTATCAGTTTTTACAACATATCAAAGTAAATAAAGATTTTTTCAAAACATCCTTTACAGGGAACATAACAAGACTTAGGTAACAAAAAAGCAGCATCTGCCGAGATCAGCTGATCGATATTGAAATCATGGTCCATGGTCTCGTTCAGGTATACTTTTTTCAACAGTCAGCTGCTGCGCGTGCCTCAAATCTTCAAAGTACCGATAGCCCAACATCTGCTATGGCAGGTGACTCGCATTCACCAAAAATTAAAGATACCTTTCAAGATATTTCGAACATCTGCCGTATTACAATAATAAGTGGTATGAAAATGCGTGGACGTTTTTGGACAAAGCAATTTTTCAAGTTTTTGAAGAAATATGTGAAATTTGAAGCACCTTTCTGCGGAACATCGTATTTGTGATGGAATGTTGATTATTGTGTATGTTTTTTGGTTCACTATTGATGAAATTTCTTTTGTTTTGCTATACGTTTAAGTAATGGACAATTGATGACGAATGTAAGTCAATTATGGAGGTATGTATGTGCATATATGTATAACAATTTCATCAGAAAAATGTAGTAGGTAAAATATAGGCTTTATATCCTAAAATGTGAAGTATATTATATATTATATTTTATTTTAATTGAAGTTGGAATTATTTTCAATTTGAATTCTCGTATTGAATATTTTTTTCATAAATAAACACTATCACGTTAATAATAACAGTTTAATTTTGTATTTCCCATATATTTTAAGTGCAATAAAGAAAGACTATAATACTGTACCAATTCTCTGTTAAAAATACATTACCACATTATGACATAAATCAAAATTTTAAACTTAATTACAAATCATGAAATAATAATTTTCACCTATATTAAACAGAAGACCAGTCGTGGCGCAAGGGCAGGACTGTTCCCTAAATGGGAACGGAGTGGCTTAACACTAACTGGAGAACCTACTCTAGTTCCCTCTGCCAATCCTGCTATGTTCAGAATCCAACGTGAAGGTAAAACAAATAGATACATAAACTAAACAAATACATAAACCTTTGGCGATAATAATATAAGTATGTACATATGTATATATCAGTATATCCCTTCTACATACATCCGGGGCTTATCACTTGTGAATCTTTTTTTTCGCATCCGCACCCATGTGTGTTATATTGGATATCTTCCTCGCATATTCTGAGGGTCATATCCGTTAGATATCATATATCTCTTATTTGCTGCAACAATGACGTAATTGTACTTTTTTTGTAAGAAAAGATATTAAAATTAAAAAAAAATGTCATGAACATAGTTTTAACTGTATTTATGGATTTGGATTAGGCACACCGAATGAGCGATATCATAAGCACGTGTTAAGTTGTGGTGGTCGTGGTGCAGGATGATTCCCACTCAGGGGAACGAAATATTTCATATTTCCATTCCTTTGCCCAGGTAACGAGGCAAAGCACGGCGTTGAGTTCCGCCACGCAATACACAATGCCTCGAGAATTCGGTGGAAAATGTGGAAAGGATGCCTTAAACGAAATGGAGTCTTTTTACATTATGTATCCAGGTTCCCTCTGCCTATCCTGCTAAGTGAAGAATATAGCGTAAAGTTAACAAAGCGAGTGACGCGTTCTGCTTGATTTATGCAAACCCTGACCCGAATTTAAAAGTTTTAGCTGATAATTTAAAGGAAAAAATGTTAAATTCGGCCCAAACATTTCAGGTTATCTTGTTGACAAGATTAGTTGAATACCTTATCCTGTATCTGCAGATAATATTATCTAACGAGATCAAATAGAAGTTGTTAGTAATTGTGGTATTTGGAATAGTTTACGTTTAATAAAACTTATTTTAATAAACAAACCAGATAGGTTTGTTTATTAGCGGTAAGCGGAGAACGGAGTGACTAAACACTAGGTTCCCTCCTACCTTAATTAATATAATTTAATATTTATATAAGAAACATTGGAATTAAATGGTCACACAGTAGGTATGCGATGTTTTTATAAACTTTGTAAATTACTACATTAGCTACCAAGCATTAAATACAACCTTCAAACATAAACATAATGTGATATTGCGCAATTTTATTGAAAACTATGCCTAATAGTCGTGCATACCTTTATGTCTATTAAAGTAAATTAAATAATATTTTTTTAGCCTCACGATATATCTCATACATAGCGGTGTGGCATAGGGAACCTGGGAACCTAGTGTTAAGAAACTCCGTTCCTATTAAGGCACTTTCACTCCTAACTTTCAGCGGAATTGCGTATTTAGTGATAACTATGTGCGGAACTCAACGTCGCGATTTGCTTCGATACCAGAGAGGAAATTAAATGATTAAATATCTTATTTCCTCGAGTGGGAATCGAACCGACAACCTGTTGCGTTTACAGTCGCATGCTTGTGGGCACATATAAAAATCATTTAAAACATCTATTGTGATGTACTAGAGACGTTCTGTTAGATAAAAATTCCAGGTTCATTTCCTTTGAGCTTGAGCTTAAAATAACACGAAATCGCTAATGAAGTTGGGTAAACTATTTCAATGAGTATATCTAGTAGATACTTTACAGAAAGACGAATAATAATAAAAATGAATACTAAAGTAACTTATCTATATAATTATAAATATTTAAGCTACAATGTTAATATGAAAAATAAAAAGTTTTACTTCCAATGCGTATACATTGTCAGAACGACCGTTCAACTTAAGATTTTCGAAAGTCTCTACGTTCTTATAAAATAATATTGAATAAGAAAATTATATTTTAAATGAGATACAAAGAAATTTTGCGGTATTCGAAGTACCTACTGCTTACAGGTTTCTATAGGCGAGCTCTGAACAGCTGACGGTACAAAAAATACACCCTCTTTTATGTCACTATTCAATGCCACTTACATTACAGGCACCTTAAAGTTATATCAGTTGGAAGTAAAAATATTCAATAAGTTAAATTCTTATACATATTTAACTTTTCTCTTAAAAAGAAAAATATATTTTGTGATATCACATTTAATTCTACGATTTTTGCAAGTGACGTAATTCCAAATTGCATTTTCTGAGACATTGCTTGTTGGGTGATGGAGCTCAACGGCGCGCTTTGTCTCGTTACCTACAACTTAAAGTAATTCTCCGTGTAAGAATCGAACCCACTACTATCGCTATCCCATTACTGCATGACGGCCTTAAGTGAGAATTTAATAATATTCTAATATAACAAGTGCCCTCAATGATCCTGCCATTTAAAATAGTTTTTACACGCATCTCTATTAGTGTTACAGTTGTTTAGCCTTCTTGTAACTGTGTACCGTTTTGTTATAATTAAATGTCATAATAATTAAAAGTGAACTATATTATGCTTGAGTAGCAATCAAAATAATTTAGACAAAATGTCAATTTATTAGGTACTGCTATAAAAGAAACTAAACGTATGTTAGGCGTTCTTATTTACAGCCTAATCGTAATATACGGACTTAAAACTGCTTGTAAATAACTTTACATTTAATTTGCAGCAATTTATATTTACTTATCTGTATTTTAATAACACCAATTTAAACATAAATCTGCAAGTTCTTCCACAGATAATAAATAAATTATAATATAACTTTTATAATATAACGAAAGTATCAAGTTCCAACATAATATTATTTAGGTATTTTATTGTACCGACTGTGGCGGAACGAAACATCTGCTTGTCAAATTCCAGTGTGGCATGTGCAGGCTACTGGTGGGAAGCGAACCGTACACATACATATACGACTAAGTTGAAAGACTTATTTAGAAAATGTATTAAACATATGAACGTAGTGGGAGTTGAACCCGCACCACTAAGCCGTTAGCACGTTCCGTTCTCAACGTATAAAAGTGGAGAACGGAACATTGTAGCACTATATTCTCTCTGCCTACCTTCCCTATACAGAGTGAAACTAAAGAAATCAATTGAAAGTTATATATTCTTAGTTTATTTCTTTCTTTAACAAATACATACATATTCTCATTTTACAAATACGTTTCCACTGCAACTAGCTTCTCAAATAATATAAACAGATATATAATATTTATATTTATTATATAATATGGCGTGAATTGCAACCATATTGCAATAACAACTTGAGTTTCATAACCTAAACTTAACATCGGCCATTGAAACGCAATCCGCATTCCACGTTTAAAATTTGCACTTAAAAATTATTTACCGCCAAAAAATGACGTTTGAATATTTTATCGTTTTTTTCTTGTTTCTTTACAATCATACGAAGACAACGCGCTATAAAGCCAAAAGATTTCGGATTGATGGCTTTCTTTATTACTTATTATGGTCTTATTTTATTGCACGTTTCTTAATTTACAGTCGAAGGGACTTTTTGACATATTGTTGAATAAAAATATTCATATAAAATTTTATTAGTTATTGCGAAAGTTTATGGTTGTAAATAATATGGAATTGGTTCAAAGAAAAACCCCATTAAAAGATTG
>DWNA01001180.1:0-15980 GCA_018249835.1 Heliconius besckei | reverse complement strand
TGCACCAGGTTACCTGACATAGCGTCATCTTACAACAAATTAATTTGTATTATTCCAGAGGAGCGAGAAAAGCGATTCGTCGTTGCACGTACCGTCGCTTGGAAATGATATACCAATAGGCGTAGATGTCGCTAACCTTGTACAAAAAGATAAGGTATTTATTTTAAGCAATTTTTTTTTATATATAGTAACTAGCGGCCCCCGCGCCCCGCGCGGCTTCCTCCATTTCAATTATACGAATATGTGTTGATATTATTTAAGTGTATATAGGGAAAATTGGTTGATATTATTTTAACAAAATTGTCGCATTTAATAAAATATGTTTAGTCATCTCACATCTATCTAGGTAGATGGAAACCTTCGTGGTGCAGGGGTAGAAATTCGTTCACACACAGTTGTGGGTTCGATTCCCACTCCGAAGAATAAAATATATGATGTTTTCATTTCTTTGTTGATAACGAGGCCTAGTGCGGCGATGATCCCTGTTTCTGTCTGTATTTCCTGCTTTGTGTGGGATACAGTATGAAACTAAAAAATGTATATGTATATGGTATACATAATGTTATATAGCAATTTTACAAATTGCTTCCAAGTTTATTTTCCGCAACCTAACACGCAATGTCAAAATGTTAAAATTGAGTATAAAAACTCTACCTAAGTATCAATAAAACCTTTTTTTTACCTTTAGTCTTATCTTTATTGTAATTACTAATTAGTAAAGATTCACGCGCCTAAATTGTACTTATTATTTAATAAACACTAAAATATGAGTAAACAATTAAGATAAATCCCTTCCTCTCAGATAACAACGAATGCTCGCATAGACGGCGCAGGCACTGCCCGTGTTAAAAAGAAAAGCTGGTACAACGCCCTGTATCCCACTTACAAGAGCAAATGCGAGGATTTCAAACGACTGTTCAAAGACCTGCCCGATGAAGAACGCCTCATTGTCGGTAGGTGCGAGAATTACTCTTGTAACCTAACCAAGTAAGACATATAGAAAATAAACCATACTCAATTTGATAATTTATAAGAATAAATTTGAAATGACCATACAAGATTGGAATAAGTTTTGCATCATTTTTAGCGAGTATAGAAATTAAAGAATGTATTTTCCTTATAAATTATCTCTGCCTATTCTGTTTTATGTGGGCTTATACGAGTAGTTACAAGCCACTGTTTCTGTTTCATTGATCCTGATATGAGTCCTCCTCATGCTTGATACGAGACCTTCTTCCAGTATCATCAATACTGTATTCTCGTAGATCAACTGAGGTCCCCCTGCCATTCTTACCACTCGCTCTTCTTACATAAATCTTTTATTAAAAAAAGATCGTGTATGTAATACTTAAAAAATATAATGAGCTTTTTCGAAAATATTAAAAACACAGATTACTCCTGCGCCCTGCAACGTGATATCCTAGCTCATGGCAGGCTCTACGCCTCCCAGAGCTACCTCTGCTTCTACGCGAGTATATTTGGATGGGAGACGAACCTGATGCTGCGGTGGAAAGATGTCACTGCCATTACTAAAGAGAAGACCGCTTTGGTGAGTTTTCCAAAGAAAAAAAAACTATCTAAGAAATATACTCTTTTTGGGAAACCTTTAAAAATACAAATAAATAGAATTTTCTCTTGTCAAATGATAATTTTGAGTAATTATATTTCGATAGTAGAAATTTGTAAAAATCTTCCTACAACGTTGTAAGCTCGCCTATAAAAATGTCGACGCGCGATGAGAACGAATGGCTGTCAAGAGGCGCGGTTGCCAGGGTCCGCCTTCCTACGCAACCTACTCCCAGGTGGAGTCGGTCCTTTGCGTATTAAGTATTGTCGCTATGGTAATATTATATGTATATGGTACATTTTATGCCTATTACATGTGGGTTTCACAACTAGGTTTCTGCGAAATAGAACGAGGAATGCCTAAATTCTATTACATAAAGTGGTAAAATAAACAGTAAAATTGTCATTTTATATACATTTAGGCAAAGGCCGTCGTTTTGTAGAGGCACAAACGCGGCAGGATGTGGGTTCGATTTCCACTCGAGGAAATCAATATTCAATATCTCCAGAATGCGACGGAAAAGGAGGAACGGAGTATCTTTTCACTAAGCTCACTAAGCTAAGCTGATTCGTGCGGGATACAGCGTGAAGATTTTTTTTAAATAAAATATATATAATAATAATAATGTAAGGTTAAAAATAGGTTTTACCTATGATACATATTAACTATGTGAAGAATAACATAGGTAATTATTATATAAATGATAGGAAAATTCTAATAAGATAACAAACAGTACGTACCAAGTGACTAATACAATATTAATGAAAAACCATTTCTTTAGTGAAATTTTTCATTTCTGCCGAAGGTCATCCCAAACGCGATCCTCGTGTGCACGGACGCTGATAAGAACTTCTTCACGTCGTTCTCCGGCCGTGATAAAGCCTACCTCATGCTGTTTAGGGTATGGCAGAACGCTCTCATGGACCAGCCGATGTCGAGCCAAGAGATATGGCAATGGGTAAGGATCCGATTCCTGTGATTTGATTGTTTTCTTTCTCTCTAATAAATGTTAACATAAAAGCGTGGTTCGCTTCACACTCGTGGGAACGAATTATTTCCATTTCCTCATTCTGGTAGACGTCGTCGTGGCGTAGCGTTAAGATTCGCAACTCAACCCGCACTGTCTCGACAATTCGGCGGTGGGCATGCAACAGTGTTTCAATTTTAACTTTACGTTTCTTCTAAATCAAAACTAAATTGTTACTAAAATTACTCAATTCAATTGGCTAGGCGGCATGGCTAAAAATTAAGTTATTCTGCCGAAACATACTATGTATGTTACGTAATTTTGAGTCAAACAACAAGTATACATTCTAGAACAATTTCTAAGAGTGACAAGAAATTTTAAATTCTAATATAAATTTCGAACTCACTTATGCGCATTTAAAGTGACTTTGTGTGACGGTTCCTCCTACCATACTGTGTTCATACATTAAACATACAAAATTAACTTAAAACGTAGTATTTGTATAGTTTACTAAAAAAAGTAATGTGTAATAATATACAAGTAATCCATACCTATATTATAAATTCGAAAGTAACTCTGTCTGTCTGTCTGTCTGTCTGGCTGTCTGTCTTTTACGCAATCAGGCCCAAACTGCTAATTCTATTGTGATAAAATACACATATAGAGATACTTGAGGGTCTCGGGATGAACATAGGATACTTTTTTTTCTCATATTTGTAATATTTTCGATATATACCAATATATTGAAATAATTAATTTGACATGGAATTTATTCCGCCATGTTAATAACAATCGTCGCTACGCGTTGCTAAGCAACGATTTGCAAAGTTTGTTGTTTTAAGAAAACGTCACCCAAAGTGAGTTTGCTTAATGCATACATAGCGCGCGCCGATATAGATTTGTATACATTAACAAAAATTAGATGATTTCTATAATTTGATATTCATCCTTATGAAAATAAATATAATAGTCACTTTTAGCATTTCATCTAGATGGAAATTATAGTCTACTGTATAACATTCTAATAAATAATTAAGATGTCACTGATTCCAAATGACCTAGCCTTCGAGTGATATAGTATGACCGACGCGAACAGGCGGATGACTTTGATGATTTTGTAAATTTTTATATATTTTCGAATTACTATTATTTTTTATGTAATTATTTGCTGCTTATAATTAATTTATCTCAGTTCAGTTATCTATACCGATGTTTAATCATTTGGGATTTTATATAATATTGTTCGCAAAAATTAAATAATTATTCAATATAGAAAAATGTTTAGAACGCGCGCACGGCAAACTTAATTATTACTTAATTATTACTTACTTATTAAAATAAGTTAAAAAATAATAAGAAATGGAGATTTATTATTAGAAAAAATATCTGAGTAACCGAAATGAACAAACAACAGAAGTAAAAGTAACTAAAGGAAATTCTTAATATTAGAAAAATTATAATTTAATTATTTAGGCTTATATTTTCGCGGGCGTAGCCGCGTCCGGGCCCACTATTTGAAGTATAAATATGTGTTAATAAACTGAAAATAATAATAAGGAAATCGTACATTAATTCTAATAATTGATTCCCTAAGCTGATAATCGAATCCACAACCGTCGCATTAAAGTCGCCACGTCCCGAGCGCGAGTGAAGTATTCGTAACAGTTCAGATACCCTAACTAACTTCTGGGAGGCCACGACTAGATGGGATCAAGGCCGGCTATTGGATAGTGCACTTGTTGTTTTACGCGTTTTTGCGTGTTTGTGTGTATAGTGTTTTTGCGTGTTTGTGTGTATAATGTTTTTAAGAGAAAAAACGCAACGTTTGGTTAACCAGTAAGCTTTTTTAACATTTTTTAAATTGATATTCATACACTTAGTAAAGAAAATTATGTAAAAACTTATATACCCGGGGTTACAACCTACTACTTGTATTTAGCATGTAAAAATAATTCTTAAGAATGACAATTTGGCAGAAGAGAATGCTATTTATTAAACACATATTTAAACTATTATTAAAGTGTTCCTTACACTAAGGGAAGGAAAATATTTAAAAACATAAAAAAATTACCATATCCAGGATTCGAACATGCACCTTTTGAAGACAGTCCGAGCGCACCAATTATTATTTAATAGAGTACTTTTTTACATTTTTGAAATGGTATTCAACATAGGATAGAAATTAATTCTAGTAAAATTAAAAAAAGAGGCTGTCGTTACGCAGTGGTACAGCGTGTGGACTGTGGGTCCGATTCCCACTCGAGGAATGAAATCATTTAATATTTTTATTTCCTTACTCTATTCATTCTAAACAGGTATTTTTTTTAAATTGAGCGTAAAATCGGAAAGAGTTGTCTTAACAGGTTTCTTTTATCTAGCCTGCACCTGCATTTCTGCGATACAGCGTGAAGCTAATAATGATCCTATAACACTTTTTCATTTAAGAAATTCTAAAAATTTTAAAAACTAATACTCGTTAATTTTAGGTGCACACGTGCTACGGCGAGGAGTTGGGGTTCGATTCCGACGAGAGCGGCGCGCCCGACGCCTGTGACGTAACGGCGGCCGACGTGCCCGGCGCCGCCGACGTGTCTGAGGTGACTCATTATATACTTATTTTCTTTTCTTTCTTTGAGTAAACTCTTTTGCAGAAAAATGAAAGTATATGAGTCTTACAGGATAAGACTGGCTTCTAATTAATGGCCTTGATCATAATTGTGTTATTTTTCACCTGAAACTCGAAAAACACGAAAAACTTACAATAAGGCAGTTATAATAGCAGTTACAACCCTTAGGGGTTACGACCCATAATGTAGATCATTTGTTAATATTTATTTGCAATTAAAATTTGCCCAACTCTGCTGATTTGCCGACCTGGTATCCCATCGAACCCAAATGTCATGACGCAGTTGCACACGACTAAGACGCAGGTGCTTATCAAAAAATAAGTTATCTTGATTACTTTTTTGTAGTAATAACCGTTTGATACGCTTCCCCTTATTGTCAAATAACAAAGGCGACACAACAGTCGCGTACGAGATAAAGTAATATCGTGATATGTGATAAGCGGTGATAACACTCGCTTTGCGATGGTCATCCTGAAAAAAAAGAAAAAAGTGAGTTTTATATGTACTTTTTGGTAAATAATGAATTTTGATTTTTAATAATGTTTAGTCTCATTTTAGTAACAAAATTATATTTTTTCAAAATTACGTTTAGAAAACTACACATGTTCATATTGAAGTGGTCGCGAGTATTAGAGACCTACTCTAAACGAATGCCAGTTCTTTTTGTTTTTATATAATATTGTTTTATGTTCTTTTTTATTTTTTTAATAATGGGGAAACATTATTGCCATTGTTTCCGGTAGTCATTTATATTTGCCATTATCTATTGCTATATATACTTGCGTAGTGGAAAACAACCGTGAAGATGGTCAGCATCTGTCTTCATACACTTCGTTTGTAGGTTCGATTCCTGCTCAAAGAAATGAATTAATTTTACTCCCCCAAGTGTGACCAACAACCTCATAATAGTTAATTGAACTTGTTGCCATTTTTCAGTATTTTATTAATACGTTTTTTACTATTATACCTACTTTTATGAATGTACACATACTACAGTACAGTATCGTCGGCTTAGAGTGTAAACTTGCTTAATCGGTTTTTGTTGTTATGTACCTTTACAATATTATTAAGTGCAATCGTGGCGCAGGGGCACAAAGTGTGCTGCAAAATCGACTGGTTATGTGTTCGATCCCCACTCGAGGAAAGGAAACACTCAACACGCATTGCCTCCAGAACTCGGCGGAAAGTGGAGAATACTCCATTCCTATCACGAGGTTTCCTCTGTTAATAAGCTGCTTGCGTGACCCTCCTGGTAATATAAGTATACCACATACTTATAGTTTTTACGGACGCTTTTTGCTTAAAAGGCTGTTACCAGGTTGACACTCTAATAAGCTAACGATATATTTTATTTCGTTACATTACTCTTAACGTTAGTACATATAAGCAAAACACACTAAAAAGTTAAAATTAACGATCAATATTAAAAACAAGGTGTAGCAATCTATTAGTGTTTTTAAGTACTCGTATAATATATATATATAAATATATTTCCTTTAGTAGTTTAGTAGTAGTTTATATCAATGTTCTATTCCCACTCAAGGATATGAAATATTTCATATTTTCATTTTCTCGTCCTGGTAAGGAGGCAAAGTGCGACGTTAAGTTTCGTCAACACGCAATGCTTCAAGTTGGTATGTATAAAAAGAACATGCTTTCATGGTTTCAAGAACATGGTTTCAAATTCAGACAGAAAGTAGAAAACTATATGTCTTAACTAAGTTCTCTTTGACAATCCTGTTATAAGCGGGATAGAGCGTGAAAGTGGAAAACTCTTATTTATTTTCTAGTTTCTACAATTATTCCACATATTGCTATTTATTATTAGTAATTAATAATATATAAACAGGAAGCTGTGGACTCGTCCTCAGTGGAAGCGGGAGGGGGTGGAGGGGGTTCAGGAACTGGGGGAGGTGAGACCAGGTCCGTCTCGAGGAGTAATTCCACACCACCGCTGTGTAAGTAGAGATTAATGGTTTTTATTTATTTTGTTTCCTATGTATTGTATTGTCTCTCTTTGTTTAACACTAGAAGTGCCGAAGATTGAGACCCCCCTAGAACCGCCGTCGTGACAAATTTGTCCCTTTCTACTTATTATGTTGATTGTTGGTATAATATAAAAAAATATTAATAAAATAATTCGTAAAATATGTCTAATTTCGTATAATTCCGAAAATATAAATCTTTAATAATCAATTTTTATTCTTTAACAAACATAAAAGTACCAAAAAACGAAACACAAAGAAAGAATCAAATATTATAAATACGTTCTAAGGTCGTGACAACTAACTGAATAACTCTTACAAAATTATAAGTTATTAAAATTTGTTAATATTATTATTAGGCCAAGTAATGCATTAATATATTCTTCATCAGTGATACATCACAAATGATTTATAACATTGCGTGGTAATGCCTCCAGAATTCGGCGAAAAATGCCAGCGGAGTGCATAGCACTAGGTTCCCAGGTTCCCTCTACCTACCCTACAATTGCCCACATTTGGTATCGAGTGTTTTTCTGAAATTCTAGCCTGGTTTAGTCATCCTTTGATCTGATACCTCACTTGAAATAGCGGCAAAATTTAGTATTGACACCAATTTTACCCCACTTTTCATGCTATAATTTTTAAAGATTTATACATAAATGTATAGTTTTAATTTTTTTTGCTGTACTAGTACTACATGTAGATGCTAGCTGCCAAATTTAATGATTCTAAGTTAACTGAAAGTACCTTATTAATTTGATTCCCTTTATAATGTCGAAATACACGTTTTTTACTATATAAATGCTCATATCTTTTTTTAAGGGCGCTTTTTCAGGAAATCAAGGGACTGTAGATCGTCATATACTTAATATTCATATACTTATATGAATATCAACTCGATTTCTCCAAGCATTCCTGAGATAAAGGCACAGGCAGACGGATGGACAGAAAAATGATCTTATAAGGATTTTTTATTTCCTTAAAAGCTACAGAACCCTAAAAACTTAGGCATTGACTGCTAAACCTACTATTCAATTTTTCTCCGCCCCCGCATCGCCCTTTCACCTCCACCTCGTCCCCGAGGCATGAAAATATGTCAAATTATACCCTCAAATAATAAAAAAATAATGGCGGGACAAAAATGACCCCTCGTACAACCTCCTTCGTGTCTTCTCCATACAACGTGACATTGGCGAAGTGATATGTGCTCAACTGGCACGCTCGGAACGCCAGATTTAAAGAACCATACCATACCATACCATACCAAAAATGACCCAGCGGCAGTTCTAGGTAAATCTAATTTTTTTTCAAAAAGTATGACTGCTATAATATATTATTATATTTATATTTTTAATTAAATAAAGGTGTAAAATTGGTAATAGTCAAAAAGTTTCATCTACATACATTAACAAATAAAAAAGTTATATACAATCAAACTTGTGTTTGGGACAAAAGAGGGACGGCGACGCTTCTAGTGTTAAACAATGTGTACTGTTTAACCGACTTTTGTAAGAAAAGGAGGTTATCAATTCAACTGTTTTTTTTTAAGAATTTATTAGGAATTTCGATGTAGTTTAAGAAAGTATAAATCGTTTGAGTCGTTTATTTTTTCACAACCTACCAACCACCTAACTTTAAAAAATAGTGCATAATTTATTTTTTATATCGTCGGCGTAGAGTGTAAATAAACTGCTAACATTGACAGTAATAGTAAAAAATACAAATCAATTTTCGTGTGTTTTGTTTGTATTTTATAGTTTTTTAAAGACGTTTTTGAATGATTATTTTTTTAATAAGATGTCAGTAGGTGTTCAGTCTAAGCCGGCGATGGTACCCCGAGGAAGCTTCCTTCATTTTTTATTTTATATTTAAAGCATCTTTTACCCACATATAGCAGTCCCACTTAGGCGAGTTATAGTACTAGGTTCCTTCAGTTCCGTGTATTACCACTTGGTTCCTTCTGCCTACTCTCCTATACAACGGGTATTGTGTGAACCGTAAATGATAGTAAAAAAATAACAAGCGTTTCCCTGGGAATCAAACTTATAACCGTTGCGTAGTATTTGGTTCTTAGTAATAATTATGGTCTCTACAAAGAATAATAAAACAAAGTTGTAGGTAATATCCGTTAGCATTTGCACAGAAAAAGCGTTGCCAGGTAGTCGGTGTTCACCCTAGAATAGTCTGGTGCCCACTTCAGAAGTTTTTTTTAATAAAATGTTAACAAGCTTTCTGTTTTTGAACGTCAAATAATTTACCACCAGTTCGCAAATAGAAGACAAAAAAATTGTCCCAAAAAATTAGAAATTAAACAACGTTTACACTCCCCCAGAAAATGTCTCCAAATACGTTAATGTCTATTAGTGACATGGAGGAATGGTTGTCGTGATGTGTCAAGAGATTCACATCTCGCTACTCTCTCTCTTAGGATGTGCATCCTGTTTTACATGTTTATAGTATTACTCTGGCATTTAGGTTTCCAAGAGGCTAGAAAAAATAAAGTTTTATACATTCTCTTAAAAAGGGTTTTGTTAATTGATCATAAATTAGTCTTAGTGAAGTGTGTGTTGGGTCATAGTAATATCAAAAAAAGTAATTTTTAAATTAATCTTTTCATTATGATTCATGTTGAAATTCAAAAGAAAAGTAGAAAATTGGAAAAAATTCAAGACGATTTTGTGATTTTAAGTAAAGTTATAACAGAACCTTGGCCCGGGGAGTACGTTGAAGATATAATCGAAATAGCGGAGGATGGTATGATATTTGATTTCATATTGCTTATTATATATTCAAAACGCGGCGTTTAATTCCGCTACAACTGTATCGGACTGTACTACAACACAAAACACTGTGTTTCCATTAGAGACTGTGTAATTCTGATAACTGATGTAACTAGAGTGTTTTGTGAAAGTGAAAAACAGAAGGACTTTATAATTGCAACTAATAAAGAACGGGACGACATTCGGAAAAAATATATTTATTTCTTTGTTCTGGTAGAAAAACAACGCGGCGTTAAATTCCGCCACACAACACAATGTCCCAAAATTTATACGGTAAGTGGGGAAGTTGTTGTCACAAAAATTATTTCATTTCCCATTGTTTTTTTTTTACTTATTTTGTTAAAAAAATAAATAAAAAATCAGCTTCACGCTGTATTCCGCACACAGCTGGGTAGGCGGAAGGAAACTAGTGTAGACACCCCGGTCCTCACTTTCTGTTTCGAATTTCTCTTTCTTTCGAATTCTGGAGGCGTTGCGTGTTAAGTGGCAGAACTCAACGCCGCGCTTGTCTCAACACCAGAGCGAAGAAATGGAAATATAAACGTCAATAAATATTTCACTTCCTCGAGTGGGAGATCGAGCACTTGCGTTACAATCACACCCTCGTGCCGCTGCGCCACGACGACCTCGATTGTTAAAAATACTTAACAATCAAATTCACGATCATACAAATATATTGTGAGTGTAACATTTTGGCAACAGCACGTATTATAATACAATGGATGAAACTTGGCAGTCGAGTGTTACAGTTGGTGTATTTATTTACGCCCGATGTTAATAATCAATCCTAATCCATAAATTGCAACCATAGATTGAAATATTAATCTATTTTTTGAGTTTAACTTGCCAATAACCTATCAAAGTACTTCATTTTCAATCTTTAACATCAATCTATCATTGGGAGGACTAACTGGAGATTAAGAGGGAACTTCGTATGAAAATTACAGCTTGTGCGTGCCAATAAACGATCTGTCGATTTTGACATTAGGTTGGATAGCAAAAATGACAGCTAATTGCGATCCGACATATTTTGGGGTTTACTTTATCATATCTCCGGATTGCAAAATTGCATTTATATTATATTTTATTTATAAAGTAAATAAATATGTGGTGTGACATTTCTTCGAGTGATAGTAATGATAGTGTTGTGTTATGTAGTCACTGTTAGCAATTACAAATATATGCAGTGAGCATATAAAAATATATCACTCTCTGCTAAAAACTTCTATCAAGTAGGTGGCTTTCCTGGAGTTATTGCTGCAATTGATGGCACTCGCATCTATGTGTTTAATTGCCATGTGAGTATTATTAAGTTATATAAAGTTTTCTTTACAAAAGCAGGCAAATTATGGATTTTTTTTTGTATATTTAATCTCAGTTACTAATTACCATTTCATTTCTTAATTTGAGCTCTGGGCTTATTAATTTCAGTTGCTGATTTTTCAAATTACTATCTTATATATTTGTAAAATAATATTTCATATTTTATTATAGGCAGCAAAATGTGATGCAAGACATAATGGTAATCAATGGAAGTAAAGTGCCAAATAGACCATATTTATTAACACAAGTCCTTAATCTAAGTACTGAAGCAAAGCAGCAAGCAAGCATATGTTAAACCAGGAATATAATAGAAAGGTATTATGTTAACCTAATATTACCTATGGTATGGAAAAAAGGGTACGGACCATATAAAAAAAATCTTATTACTATTTTTTAGTATGATGTGTAAATAGGATTAAACTTATCATTAATTATATACCTAATATTCAATTTTTTTATATTTTTAGATTTTATATTTTTAGAACATTTGCAAGACAACTTCATATTATGGCACTCCATTTGCAGAGATCTTAATTTGGAGGAAGTACCGGGAATGGAAATTATGTTATAATTAATATTATTATTTATGTCCTTTCTGTGATATCTTATATAGCACTGCTATATAAGATATCACAGAAAGGACATAAATAATTATTTTATAAGATGAATAATTATTGAAATATTTTATATTTATTAATTACTTAAGTGAGAAGATTGTGAGTTATTCATAGTTTTACTAGTTTTTGGTGTGAATAAGGAAAACAATGTGTATTGTAATTTTATTTATTATTAAAAAAATGTAACCTTTGATTATTTCTTTGTCTCTTTATATAAATATTTTTTATTTCTTAATTCTAGCTAGCTCCATGTTTAGTAATTTTATCAACTTTATTCTCCATACATTTCTTATAAGCTGCAAAATATTTAGTGAATTTCTTGCAATGGTGATCACTGTTTTGTTTTTACTGAAAAAAATAAAGTATTTATTATTTCATTGTTCAGTAAAGTATTCATCAACATAAGTTAAAATAATAATCTAGCACTTAATCTCAAATTTTATTCTTTGTTATCCAATGTAACAATAAACAATATGAAATTGAAATAGCCAAACAAAACGATATTAATTAATATTATATTGAATTATAAAAATTATATAGAGGCGTTAGGTAGGATCGCAAAAATCATGTATATTTAAACTTAATAAACAAAATGATGTATACATACGATACTTACCTTAGTAATTACGAAAATATAAAGTAAATATCTTTAGTTCAGTTTAGTTCAGTTTAATTTATACATGGAAATGGGTTAGGAATAAAGTACCTTAAAACTAACAATTAATTATATTATAAAAACTATTATAAAAACATATGTTTTTATAATATAATTATACTAGCGGACGCGCGCCGCTTCGCCTGCGGGTAATAGGGTAATAATACCCTTAGGGGTAAATTCTCATAAACCATGAAACACGTGTTCAATGAAATATTTTTAAGAGTCTCAATTTCAAATCTTATAAAAATCAGTGGCGATTTGGAGACTTTTCCATACGAACTTTTAACCCCTTATTTACACCCCTAGGGGATGAATTAAAATAAACCACGAAACATGTGTCCAATGAAATATTTTTAAGAGTCTCAATTTCAAATTTTATAATAATCGGTAGCGTTTTAAAGATTTTTCCAATTCTAGAAAACGATGAAGCACGTGTCCAATTAAATACTTTTAAAAATCTAAATTTAAAATTTTATAAAAATCGGTGCCGATTTAAAAAAAATTCCATACAAACTTTCAACCCCTATTTCTCTCCTTTAGGGTTAAAATTTTTCAAAATCCCTTCTTAGTGGATGTCCAGAATACAAAAGTAAACATCTGTCCAAATGTCACGTTTCTACGCACAGCGGTTACGGCTGTGCGCGCGTCTTACCTCAGTCAGTGAGGACAAGTCCTTTTATATATATAGATTATAATTATATTATACAAACATATGCTTCAAAATGACATGTTCGAGTTTCATTGTACGCACCTAAGCATATTGCATTAAGTTTTAAAAAAGTTTTAATATTATTAATTTTTATTCTTTTTTAATATTTTGGGACTTAAAGTTTTATTATTTTATTAAAAATAGTTTTTATAGGACTTTTGTAAGTAATAAAAATTAATTTTAAATTTAATTTAGCATATACGAGTATATTAGGATTTTGTTAATTTAAAAAAGATACGTAAAACGGAACTATCGTTACCGCAGGGAGGGCCCTGCAATCCACTGTTGACGATAAGTTGACATTATCCGTATTGGTTATTGGCATCTAGGTTAGAGATTGGATAGATATGTCCTGGAAATAGGAGATACATTATTAACATCGGGCGTTAGAATTTAGTTATTGAAATTTTCTTTACAATCCTTGTTATTTAGTACATTTTTGTCAAAAACTGTCCCTTAAAACTTACTTTTCTGAAAAAAATAAAGACATTTATGTTCCATTTAAGTAAACAGAAATACGTTAGATTCAGTGTTGTGATCATTCCATTCGACACACGATGCATATAAAATACGCTGTTGATTCCACATTGTTTCTGTACAGATGCAGTAAGCGCTTATTTAATTTTAAGCTTACATATTAAATACTACCGCAGACCCGCGAACTTCGTATCGCCTTACAGTCGATTCGAATCATAGCCGTCTTCACCTTGCCAAAATATAATGGGATATTGCAGTGCATCATATGAGCAATGTGTTTACTTAATACGTTGTAATTGATTATTTCGACATTGTAAAACAATATCACGTGACTCCAAATTTTCTCCAATTACAACAATGGCAACTTCATCAATAGTAGGTGCATTAAAACATTGCAATTGATAAAAATAAAATTTGTTAATTGTATTCGTGAAATAGATGTTGTAATTGTTCAACTATTGACCTATTCACTGAATTATTTAGGGCACAACGTAGGTTGATTTCTTGTGGAGAATTTCTCATAAAATAAATTTGTTAAAACTTGTAGTTACTATCTGGCACTGGTAACAAAAAACTTGCTCTACGATATATTTGACTTTGTAACTGTTGAGGGAAAAATGTATTGTAAAAATGCGTATGGGCTATAATAGTTATGATTAATAATTATACAACTGCAGATACCATGACAAACCTTAAAAGTTGGCATAAAATTTTTCCGAACTGCTTTAGTTGCTCCAGATGAAGTCATTTGGAAGCAGTCGTTGTATTGTTGAATATTCTTTAAGAACTGTATGGAGTATGCTCCTTTTAGTAAAACCAATGAGTACAATGAGATGGAAGTTTTGGTATCAATTTCACGTTTTCATTTGTGCAACACAATCCATTGGTTTTATTTTACAATAACCTTACAGTATTGACTGAGTTCATAGGTCCAATAGCAACACAGCTGTAGGTACTGCTGGCATTAATTGATATATCGTAACAAAAGGCAGCTCGATACAAACTTGCACCATTATCAGACAACTGTCGTGCTTCACGGGTCTGTCTCAACCGAACTTTTTCACGTTCATTGCGATCTTTACGTTCTGGACAGTACGATTAGATTCTTCTGCCTAAATTTGTTCACCGCCTTATAGAAGGCATATTTAGTAAGTCACAAATACACAACACTTTATTAATATTACAGAAATTTGTGGCTTTTAGATTTAATAATATAGATGCACAAAGAGACGTTTACATTTCAAGTGACATTTTGCCATAGAAATATTGACAAATACTGACATTAATAGACTGAGATCCCAGGGCCCCCAGACCTACATCATTTTAGCAAAGCTGAAATTTTGAGGATCGATAGTCTAATATGTAGTTCAGACTGTATGCATACTCTCTATCTAAAAGCTGCGTTAAAGTAGAAATTCTCGTTTTTATATATGTTTTAAAGTAAAAAATGTATATTTATTATTACCAGACCTGGTATTATTACCAGACAGGGCCTGTACTCCTGCCAGACGTACTAAAGGTTGTTTAAAATTGGGGCAAATTATATTAAACTATCAATCTTATGTTTTAAATACATTATTTACGGACTATTTCAAGACCCCTCATTAGCAACCAGACCAATCCGATGGCTTCATCATCTTCCCAGAAAGAGATATACCATTAGTTTTCGTTACCACTGAAAGGATCCCATTTTCAAGTTAGTGAGTAAGCATACTGTCTTAACTAAAAGTCCTCAAAATTTCACCTTTGCTAAAATGACGTCGGTCTGGCGGCTCTGGGATCTTGGGCTATAATATTTATACGATACTAACGTCACTCAATTGTTTTGCCTTCCAGGAATCCAGCTACTAACATTTAAACTTTATAGTAGGGTATTAAAGCCCAAATTGACATTTAAGTAGATTTTAATACGAATCTTTTGTTTGGGAATATAGAAAAGTCATGTTTTTGGACCTTTTCTGGTATTTTTTTTATTTTTTTCTGTCCGTTAGAGCCATCCTACTCAAGGTACTTGATCCTAGTACTTCAAGGAATATTATAAAAAAATAATTAGCGAAATCGGTTCAGCTGCTCTCGAGATTTGCGCCTAGTAACACATTCATCGATTAATTTTTATAAAAAAGAAGATATTTCGTATATTTTTTTGATATTATAAAATTACTTATGCCTCGTTCAAAGTGAGGTAACGAAAATATTAAATATTTCATTCCTTCGAGTAGGAATCGAACCCAGAACCTGTCGTGTTTATAGTCCCGTAGTTGTGCCACTGC
>DWNA01001179.1:0-15985 GCA_018249835.1 Heliconius besckei | reverse complement strand
ATATGAAGACAGAATGTTGCTTGAAGGCGCCAGGCCTTATTTCCCGGGACTCTACACTTTTCCATTCTTCTTTTGGGACCTTTTCTACCAACGTCCTACATTTGTATATCCCGACTTTAACTACCTTCTGAAGAAAGATATAAAGGACAAGCCAATGTTTAAAGCTTAACCTTAACTAGAAAATTCTGGATTTTTCAAACTTGGTGATTGCATGTGATAATTTTAATGTAAAAAACAACGTTTTGTGATTTTTTTTAAAAATATATGTAAGTGGTAAATTTAAATCTTTGTCTTATTTTACTTAGCTCTTTTGATTTTGGTTCAGTTTTTAATCTATTAAGCAAATTTAGATATAAAATAAAAATCTAAATCGGCATCACGCTGTATCCCACACACAGCAGGTTAGGCAGAGGGAACCTAGGGTTAAGACACTCCCCACTTTCTGCCGAATTCTGGAGACATTGCGTGCTGAGTGGCAGGACTCAACGCTGCGCTTTGACTCGACACCAGAACGAAGAAATGGAAATATAAACGTAAATAAATATTTCACGTCCTCGAGTGGGGATCGAACCCACAACCGTCGCGTTACAGTCACACCCTTATGCCGCTGGGCCACGCCGACCTCATATTACATAAATAAATATACACATATTTTAAACTTACATAATAGCTTTGTTATAGAGCTATGATTATTTAAAGTTATTTTTTAACCAGGGTTATAAATATTCAAGTACGTACTTTCACTTTAATTTAATTTAATTATAACTACTCATAAAAAAGACAATTTTAAGTTTACTGGTAATTATGAAAGTTATTTCTTTTATTACCGACTTCTGTAAAAGGAGGCGGTTGATAGAAAAAGAATCGACTGTATTTTTTTCATGTTTGTTACCTCAGAACTTCTGACTGGATTAACCCATTTTGTTGATTTTCCTGTGGGATCCCATTTCGATTTGGTCCATAATGGTCCATTTGGTCTGATAATGTTATCTTTGAGAAAATTACATAAGTCTTAAATTTGCATTAGGCACCAATGGACGAATAACTCAATATCACTCCATCAAGAACAAGGATATACTAGGGTAGTTTGACGGGAGTTTGGTTAGGTTTTAATTATGGGATCCGGTTGAAGTCAGTTTTTTTGTCAAAAATTATTATTATTTTCATTACTGTGAAAAACTTTTTTATTTTTTACTATAAATAAAATGAAAACTGTAAATATGATAATAAAATCAGATGAAATGGTAGTAAATCACAACGACATAAATAAATATTGACTCTACGCTATTTATTATATATTTCTAAGTATAGCAACGCCTTTACATATTTAATAGCAATTTCTTGTTTAATAAAAAATATCGCTTAATTTGAATAAAGTCGTAATCTCACATGTAATAAAAAGAAGTTTGTCTAAATATATAATATACTAGCGACCCTATTTAAACTGCATATTTATTAATTTACTAATCTCCATTATTTGATATTTAATTTATTGTTTTATATAAAGTAAAAGTAATAAAAAGTACCGATATTTTTTTTTCTCCACTTTTGGCGAAAAATTCCAGCATGTTTAAACGTTTACCGCTTTCCCCGACATTAAATCTGGCAACTCTGATCTATACCTATATCGAAAAGTAAAGTATCGGCCAATTCAATAAAACAGTTATTTATAGCAATTTTGTAGAAAAACATATTTTAAAATGGTATAGGTAACATTTTTATTTATAAACCGATTGAAATAAAACAAACACTAAAAGTTAAGGTTAGGTTAGTTTGTAACTGCCATTATAATATACATTAATGAAAACTGCAATTAAATCGGTTAAGCCGATTCTGAGACAAATAGACAAACATACAATCATGAATAGAACCCTCAATGATAATCCAACTCGTACTTTAGATAGTTTTTCACAAAAACACCATAGCGATATCACTATTTCCCGGGAAGTTCTTGGGAACCCCATTATTATATTTACATAAATGTTATTTTAGGTATTTGATGTGTGTTGCTTACATAAATATCTACATTGAAATATCTAACGGACACATAGCAAGAATAGTTATCTATAATTAACTTACTTATTGAAATATAACACTAAAGTAAATATGTTACAATTTTCCTTTATTATAATAAACCAATGGCATATAATAAATAATAAAAAATATTTTTAAAGGGGTTCTAGACAGAAAACGAGAGAAGATAAATCTATTAATAATAAAATTGTTTGTCTGTTCATGGAAGATATATGAGCCAAAATATTATTGGGAACAAGTATGTACTGGAATCCAAAACAATGATTTTTTTATTTTTTTGTAGAACATTTATATTGTTTGTAGAACATTTACATTGTTATATTGCTAGGAATTTAAACTTATCTTTGTGCAACTTTACCAACTCAATTAACTTAAAAATATGATTTAGTGCGAATCGGACTCCCTCACCGAGGGTCCCGTACCAATTTCAGGATTGTGGGCCAACGGGATGTACAACTATAAAAATCGACAAAGTTGACAAATAATCCTGAAATTGGAACAGAACCCCTCGGTATTCGAGTCCAATTCGCGTTTAGCCGGTTTTTGGTTAGGAAAAGTAAAATAAAAACAAGATTCAAAATTTGAGTTGACGCAAGTTGGTACATAAACTCTTGCAAAAATGGGCATTCTCCTTTTAACTGTAGGTTCACTGGATACCCATTAATACGTTTGCGTTAATTTAGAAGCTAGTTTTTTCCTTTTGAAATACGGAACCCTAAAAAGGGATCTTTGTATTTGTAGGAACATATGTGTACACAAAATTACAATGGTTTCGCTTACAGGAAATTGCTCGGATACATTGGATACACTTTTTTATTAATAGCTATAATAACAAGAAATCATAAAATCTATTTCATAAATATGCACCATATTCTTGATAGTCTTTCAATTAACAAATACCAGAGCATTGAATAGATTATCTTAGTTGTATATATAAAGTATTGCAAAGGATCTTTACACAATCGCAAAAGGAACCTACAATGGCTCTAATAAAGGTATTGTACCATCCTTCTTTCTATATACATTTACATTGTTTGAAATTTAAAAAAAACAACAAATATTTTTAAACTTTCAAGTAATATTATTATTTTTTACCTCCAGACGTTACTTATCTTGAGTGTAACAGTTGCACTAATTGCAACTGCTATTGGTGAACAGCGTGGCAACTACGGGGGAGGTCAAAGCAGCGCTTCCAGCCAAGGAGGCTCAAGCAGCAGTAAATCCAGCGGATATGGAGGGTCTCCTGGTGGTGGTTCTAGTGGCAGCCAAAGTTTAGGTGGTGGGAGTCAGGGTGGAACTGGAGGAGGTCAAGGTGGATCTGGCAGTCAAGGCGGTTCCGGAGGAAGTCAAGGAGGATCAGGAAGCCAAGGTGGATCCGGAGGCAGCCAAGGTGGTTCTGGAGGCAGCCAAGGTAGTTCCGGAGGTAGCCAAGGTGGTTCCGGAGGTAGTCAAGGAGGATCAGGAGGTAGCCAAGGTGGTTCAGGAGGCAGCCAAGGTAGCTCAGGCCAAAGTGGACAAGGTGGTTCTGGTAGCCAGGGTGGATCTGGTGGAAGCCAAGGGGGATCGGGCAGTAATCAAGGAGGCTCTGGAGGCAGTCAAGGTGGATCAGGTGGTAGTCAAGGAGGTTCTGGTAGCCAGGGTGGATCTGGTGGAAGTCAAGGGGGATCGGGCAGTAATCAAGGAGGCTCTGGAGGCAGTCAAGGTGGATCAGGTGGTAGTCAAGGAGGATCTGGTTCCGGCGGCAGTGGCAGCGGTGGCGGTTATGGAAAAAAATATGGCCGTTAAAAATATTTTATTGTTTATTAAATTTTAACCCATTACATCGTTTGCGTTTGTTTTAATCTGATTTTTATAATATATACATTACAGCTTTCAACTAAGATCTTTTTTTTTCTCACCTTCCGGAAGTTTTTATTAAGAAAAAAAAAGAATTAATTAGTGTAAGATTTTTCTCCAATTTAATAGGACCAATCGTTACTTTAAAGCTTACAATGCTAAGTACGAGAATAACATTAAGTATTATGACGTCAATATTCTCTTTAAAATAAACCATAACAACTGATTTATTTTTTCTCTCTCTGCATACCTTGCTGTGTGTATTATACAGCGTGAAGCTAAAAAAAATAATGTTTTGCCTACTAGGTATCTTGCAACTATTGCCGCCAATAATTATCATTCAAATGTAATCAATATTTTCAAATCAAATATGTTTTATAATAGCCCGAGATCCCAGGGCCCCCAGACACACGTCATTTTAGCAAAGCTGAAATTATATGCAGGATTTGGAGACGATTTGAGACATTTAATAACACAACAAGATAGTGAGAAATATTCCTAAAAACTACCTTCCTGCTGTTTAAATATTTAAATATTATATTTTTATGTACATACTACATTATCTTTATATTCTACAACTACATCCGTGAACAAAAAATTTGGAAAAACCTCAGCTACTTGCATTATAAGATTATAAGAGACCGTGTAGACAAGTAGCCAAATTTCTGAATGCGACAATTGTGAGTTCGATTCTCTCTCTAGGGAATTAACTATTATTATTACCTCGCTCTGGTAAAAGTGCGGTGTTGAGTTCCGCCACTTAACACGCAATATCTCGAAAATTTGGCGGATAGTAGACAGGATTGTTTTAGAACTCGGCTCTTTGCTCATACTGCTATACGAGAAAAAGATACAAGATGCTGCTTAAAAAATATTAGCTTTAAAATTATCTTACGGACGTAAATAAATAAAAGAGAAGCTTATAAAATCGTTATCCATAGCTCAATTATAACTCTCCATTAGTAAAATAAATGAATTGTGAATGAATAAACAATGTGATGACGAAATTTTATTGTTTATACGAGTAATTACGTCACATACGTGTAGTCATTCTATATTGAGATTAAAAATATAAACTAACTTCGCATTACTCCTCTAATTAAATTATCAAGAACGCTTGAAAAACAAATAAGAAGTTCCAAAATTATATAAATTCTATATATAGGCTGTTTTTTCAACATTACTGATAGTTTGTAATAAGAAGTGACACACATAAGTTAAGTTAAGATGTCATCTACAGTAAGTTTTAAACAATATTTTATATTATTTTGTAATATAAAAGATTATCATTATTTTTTTTTTTTAACAAGTATTTAATGTCAACTGGTGGTAAATGGGAAAGAATATGGCTAGTCTCATAATGCAAAGAAGTTGTGTATGTTTTTTACGCAGACAGCAGGATAGGTAGAGGGAACGTATTATTTAGATACTCCGTTCTATTGAATGGCAAAGAATTAATCGTCAAATAGTAATCGAACCAACTATCTGTCGCATTTACAGTTACGCTTTGTGCCCCCTCTGGGTTATATTTTTGTAATTAAATATTAAAATATTTTGAAATAATATAATGCACAATTTTCAGTTCAATTTCATAAAATAAAATTTCAAAAATTAAATACATTGTCCGTTAAGTATCAATAAGATAAAAAAAAATATTTCTTAATTTTTTTTTAGATATACATTGGACTTATAGTAGCTCTTGTTCTAATGGCGAGCACTGAAGCACAATTCGGAGGCTGGGGTGGAAGAGGATTTGGCCAAGGTGGAGGATTTCAACAAAGAGGTGGTTTCGGACAAGGAGGATTTGGGCAAGGCGGTTTCGGGCAAGGAGGAGGATTCGGGCAAGGTGGAGGTTTCGGACAAGGAAGAGGATTTGAACAAAGAGGATTTGGGCAAGACAGGGGTTTTCAACAAGGAGGCAGTTTTGGGCAAAGAGGATTTGGGCAAGGAGGAGGTTTTGGACAAAGAGGATTTGGTCAAGGAGGAGGTTTTGGACAAGGAGGAGGATTCGGCGGGAATCAGGGTGGGTTTGGACCTGGGCAAGGAATTGGTGGTTTTGGACTTTAACCAATAATTCAGCAGATATTCATAATTGATTTTGTAAGTATACCACATTTGTGTACACAATACATTTTGAACATTTTAGCCTGTTATGGGCAAAGGTATATCAATTGGTTGACTTAAGTCTATATGGCCATTAACAAGTTGTGATAGCATTTGCAACATCATTGAACCAAAGTATAATACAAAACGAGAACCTTTGACGAGTAAATTAGGAGACTCTTCTCTGTTAATTGGTATGCCCTCTTTAACTATGGGTGGTATCTCTGGTGGGGGTGGTGGAGGTGGTATTATCTCTGGTGGAGGCATCAGTACAGGCTTTAATGGTGGTTGAACTACAGATGGTGGTAGTGGTAACAAAGGTGAAGGAAAAATATATTCAGGAACACCAATAGATGGAGCAGGATAAAAGCCATTTAGAGGTAGTCTAGTAATATCAGTAAACAAAAAGGGACCATTTGGATTTTTTATAAGAGGAATTCTCGATATTGATGGTACTGTACTTTCCACTGCAGTGCTTATGGCTACATTTTGAATTTCAAGGTTTTCTGCTGATACTTCTCCTAGGCCAAAGGGCCTTGGAGTTATTTCAATAACATTTTCTGATGATGACTCTACTTCTGTGACTTTCAGTCCTGATTCTCGATGTATAATTTCTTCCGGAGGCTTCAAATCCTCTATAATTTGGTCTGTTGGTAGTTCTGAGCCCTCTGGCACAGGTGAAGGTATAGAAATAGGCACACTATCTTCTATAGGCTTAATGATAGATGTTATTATTACTTGTGGTGTTAAATTTGGTTCAAGTGGATCTTCGACTTTGTCTACTACTCCAATATTTTGTATTTTCATAATATCCTCAAGTGTACCACCTTCAATAATGGGCATTTCCCTTGGTTGGATAATCTGCCTTTTTTTGATAGAATGCTTAATTCCATATTCTCCAAACGGTGTTATTTTCTGTAATAAAACCGGAAAAGGTTTCAATGGTAATGGTAAAACCGGAAAAGGTTGCAAAGCGAAGTGGGCACTCTTCTGATTTTTTTTTAATCTACGATGTGGATTGCACTTCACTATTTCACATAACCAAAAAGTAAATATAATCACGGCCACCTAAAAAAATCAATGAATTAATATCCCTTTAAAAGTAAAAACAACAATTTCACTTGACAATATAAATTTTTCTTAAGTAACTTTTTATACCTGGTTTATATATTTCATATTGAACAGCATTACCTCGTCTGCGACGCAAATAACGGGTAACCCTTTAAATAAACATTCGTCCACAAAACGCGATCAATGCCAAAGAAATATAAAAAATATAATTACAATGGAGACACGCCATTTCTACAAACAGGGACAAGGAAAATTATTCACCGATTGCAATTAAAATATCTTATTCGTGCGAAGCATCTTCAAAAGATTAAAGATTATTATGATAACGTGTCAATGAGTAAAAAGTGAAAGATACTGATAAATATTTATGCAATACTAGTATTTATTAAATATATTTATGAAATTATTTTCAGTTTTCAATTGAGAGCAATACGTTAAGCAAGCTCATTTTGGGTGACGTTTTCTAACAACAAACTTTGCAAAGTGTTGCTTAGCAACGGTCGCATAGCGACGGTTGTTGTTAACATGGCGGAATAAATTGCATGTCAAATTAATAATTGTTTTAATATATTGGTATATATCGAAAATATTACAAATATGAGAAAAAAAAGTATCCTATGTGCACGCCGAGATCCTCAAGTATCTCTATATGAGTATTTTATCACAATTAAATTAGCGGTTTGACCCATTTAGCGTAAAAGACAGACAGACAGAGTTACTTTCGAATTTAAAATATAGGTATGGATTAAGAATCTAGTTCAATCTTTTGGATACGAGCATATTACGCAAGCCTATATTACCTCATAAAATATAGAAAGCGTGTAATATCTCATAAATATAGCGACGTACAACTGGCTATATCAGTACATACTCGTACAACTCAGGTAGGCCGTAGGCCGTAGGTTCGATTAGTGTTAATGTTTGTGGATGGCATCTTGTTGCCAATAAACTTATTACCAAAAAAATACAGATATGGACGTAGCGCAGCGGCACAAGCATGATACGATAGGTTGTGGGTTCTATCCCCACACGAGGAGATGATATATTTCATATTTTCATTTTAGCGGCGGAAAGTGAGGAACGGAAATATCTTAATGGCAACGAAGTGTTTAAACACTAGATTTGAAATAAGGAAAAACAAGGATATTGCTAGAGCCGGACTATTCACACTCTTTATCATATATTTCACTTTCTACATAACGTTAAATAGATATTCAAACATAGTAAATTTGTATTTAAACAAAAAGTGTCACTTTCAAACCTACAACGAAGAATATTTGCTGAACCGTACCTAAATTCGTATTATTTATTTAAATTTAAAAAAAAACTTTGTTTGTATTAATGAATAAATGAATAGGCTTGTCGGACGTGAGCAGAAAGAAGTTAAACAATCGTTGGAAAGTAATAAGACTCGTTTCGAAAGTATGAACGGAATTACAAATAATTTGTGAATCTTTTTTTTCCGGAAAATTTTAAATTTTATTCTTATGCCAGTATATTTTAATATAAAAAAATATTTATTATTTAACATTTCTTAGAATATTGTAGCTGGTCTCTCTCTCTCGTCAGCTACTATATTAGTGCAAAAATTTTAGGTTAATGTATGTTTCTTATTTTTAACTTTCAAAAGTTTTACAATTTTCAAGCATTTTATTTATTTTCTGTGCATTCGCCAACCCTATAAAAAAAAACCAAAAAACAATAAAATATTAAAAATTGAATATTTATGTAAATTGTTCACGCAATGGATGTAGAGTCTCAATCTTGTATTTGAAATTTATTTATTTTCAGCTAGAAAATTAAAAGGATATACAAAACAATTCATGAACTGAAACTTTTAAAATTCTTAACTTGTTCACCTATAAAAAGGCTTGAATAAACTTTAAATATTTTTAGCTTTTAATTTTTAAACTTGCTAACTATTTTAATATTATTAGTTTTATTGATTATATTTTATTATGGGTATAAGTTTATAGCCATTTTATAATTTATTCAAATAGCTGAAATGTTTAAAGAAATAGCTCTCCTTAACCACCCACCACATCACCACCAAAATAACCCACCTTCGTAGTCGTCTAATAAAAAAAGAGATAAGGAAATTTATTTAAAACATTATGATATATTTCATAATCCATGTTCCAGTGGTGGTAGGTAGAAAGTGGCGTGGGGGTCGACACACGCGACATTCGTCGTTGTAAAGGCTTCCTTCATACATACGTACATTGTATTTTGTAAAAAAAACTCTTATTTTTTAATATTATATGAATTTGTTAGTATCTTAGATATTTGTAAGTAGAGTTATAGTTATATATTTATGTTTAATGTTTTCAATATATATATTTTAAGTGAGTTTAAGTTTTGAAAAACGGATTGAAAATAAACGCCTGGAAGAAACAAGGTAAGAGTAACTTTTATTCAGTTATTTTTGTTATTGGTTATATTTATATGTTATAAAATATTTTTTTATTGGTAATAAAATTATTATATATTTTTTTCATTAGACTTATCATAGATTTGGTTTATACTCTAGATTAAAAATATTTATATGATGCCAGGCGCAAGAGCACAAGAGTGAGACTGTAACCGCGTTTGTAGGTTCGTTTCCCACTCGAGGTAATGATATATTTAATATTTACTTTTTTTTCGCTCCAGCGTGGAGACAAAGAACGGCCTTGAGTTTTGCCTTGTTCTCCAGAATTTGTCTGAAAGTGGAAAGCGGAGTATTTCAACACTAGGCTCCCGTCTTCCTCTTTCTCCTCTGCAACAGCGTGAAAATAGAAAAAAATTGTATGTTATACAAAATACTTACTATAAATCTGTTTTTATAACGTAATACTAATTTATCGAACATTTGGTTACGTGAGTATCTGGTATAATTTTGTTCTCATATCTACTTATTATCTTGTCATTAATCGTTAGAAGTGGACTCGTTGTAATCTACTGCAGGTGACTAATTATATTAGAAAAAGTAATTACATAGAAACCAGGAGAGAACTCGATTATCTACTTTATTAATAAAATTATCTGTTAAAGATTGTGGCGTTAAGTTCCGCCTCTCAGCATAGTGTAATAAAGTGTCTTAAAACTAGGATCCCAGGTTCCCCCTGCCTCCCTTGCTATGTGTGGGGTACAATATGAAGCTACAAAAAATATCTGTTAACCCCTATATCGCGACCATCTCGGGGAGCGAGTCGTGGGTTGATCTGAGTAGATTCCGTTATAGACTTTGTTGAACAATGTCACATCCAGTGGACATCTAAAGGATCTTGATCCAGTAGTGGTTAAGAGTGTGCAATTTTAATGTTTAGCCTCCAATCAAAGTGTCCCAAATCTGGCAAATCGATAGGATATTTCTTCACCTGTATTACTTACGAGAAAACAGAGTACGTTATTATCTTTGTATATCTTATGTAAAAATCGTAAGCTTTTTTCTTTTGAAAATAACTATTATATAAACATTATTTTACGATCACTTAACATTTATTTTATAATTTTACGTGTATTGTTGTTAATACTAATTGTATACAAATAAAATAAAAAAACCTTATGAATTTTGAACAATATTACAATAAAAATATAAATTATTAAATTGACCTACACTTGTAGTTAAATAGAAAAGGTAGAAAAGGTGTATAAAGAAGCGTAGAGTAAAACGTTTAGAAATCCCTTAAAAATGTTAATAATAGTTGAATGAGATGGAAAGTGAAAGCAATTATTAACATTAGCATTTTGTTTAAGTTTATTACCTACTAAGATTAAACAAAAAATTACATACTGCTACTAGCTATTAGTTGTTCGTTTGTAAAAACGATAACTGATGATATCAAACGGTCTATTGCCTGGAAATATTAAATAAATCATTCCCCCGAGTGGGAATCGAACCCACAACTATCGCGTTTACAACCAGATCCTACACCATTATACGATGAAGGTCTCAAAACGCTATTTATTAACACAAAATAAAATCCACATTTTCTATTGTTACAGAACAATGATGTCACAGAAAGTAATTATTTTAATAAGCGTGTTAACGATACTGGTTAGCGCATGCAATTGCAGCATAATTAAGAGTTTCCAAGAAATTTTCAGCAATCACAGCGAACAGAGGAGCATGTCTGACGCCATCACCAGATTTCTGGACTACTTGTTTCCAAAGGACGACAAAGAAACGAGAATGCTTAAAGAATTGTTCGGATACTTCGCCGACGACGAACTTCCGGGATTGGAAGGGTCATTGGATGCGCTAGATGTACTACTCCATTGAAAGTTGGTAACGTTCGAAGTGATTGATTTCTATTTTCTATTTCCAATGGAAATCAGTGTTATGCCTAGACTGTAATTATAATTGCAATCGTTGTACAGTGAAGTGTGCCGTGATATTAATTAGATAGGGACTTTATATGTTGCGGTTTTTGTTGTAAATGTTGGTATTTTTTTAATTTTCGTTGTTTCTTTTAATTGCAATTTAATAATAATATTTATTAATAAAGTTTAATTGTTATTTTTTTGTTTATTATAATTCCTGATTTAACTAAATGAAACATATTAATAAGAATATTTAACTTTACTTTATATTAATGATATATTAGGAACATAATCTACTTCAGAGGCCAGTCATAGCGCAGAGGCACAAATGTGTGACTGAAAAAAGTAACTGGTTGTGGATTCGATTCCCACTTGAGGAAATGAAATAATTATTAATAAAATTAATATTTTTATTTCTTCTCTCTGATGTCGAGGCCAAGCGCAGCGTTGAATTCCGCCACACCAGAATTCAGCCAAACACGGAGTCTCTTAATATAAGGTTTTTCATTCCATTTCATTACTTATGCAGTGGTAGTTTTTAATTTGTCCAATTAGAAATATTTTTTCATTATATTACATTGTTTCTAAACTATTAAAACCTCTATATTAATTGGCACGCACCATGAATACAAAAAATCTTTAGGTAAATAGTGCAAGCTTGAAGAGAAATTAATATATGAATGTATTCATTCTGTGCACCGAATAGCCTTAGAAAGAACTCGACACACATTTTAACATTTAAGGTATATGTCTTTTTACATATATATCTATAATAAATTAAGCTTTAGAACTTTTAATTAAGTTAGGATAAAGAATTTTACAAAATTCACAAATGCTTTATTTTATTCAATAAACACCCTTCCTTGTTCGTCCACGATAAAAAATAAACAGGAAAAAACACTGATAAAAACAATTGTCCTTTTATTCTATGTAAATAACTATGTACGGGATACAGTAGATCGCCCACAGCGTGGTAGGCAGAGGGAACCTAGTGTTAATCTACTCCATTCCCCATTTTCCGCCGAATTCTGAGGGCATTGCGTGCTGAATGGCGGAACTTAACGCAGCACTTTGCCTCAGAACCAAAGTAAAAAATTGAAATATTAAATATTTCACATCCTCGAGTGGTAATCGAACCCACAACTTCACGAGTTTGCGCGATTTGAGCTTGTACACTTTGTGCCCCGCATCACGCCTTGCCTCTTGAAATACATAGTAAAATAATCATAATTGTAAAAGAAAAGTTTAACCATTTTAAACGAATGAAGTATTTAATAATACAATTCTTATTTAGTAATGAATAAAAAATACAGAACTCAAAGAGCAAATATAATCTAATCTATTTTGCCTTTAAATATGATAAGGCGCTTTTTTTAATGAAACTAACGTATATCATTATAATTACAATCATTATCACGTATAGGAACTGCTGATGGCTTAGAAGATTCAGTAGCCAGAAGTTTCACTTCATCAGCCTCGTGTTCAGGTTTGTCTGGCTCTGACTCTACAATATCCAAAACGGGGGGACGAGGAGAATATGTATATGGAGGTTGATAGTAACCACATTCCAATCGACCATTTTTTAATCGGCAACCATTTTGTAGATCTATGATGTTGTTATTATCATCTGATCCACCAACATTTCTCTCATATCCACATAAAACACGATCGCCTACGTTTCGGCAAAGCTTTCCATTAAAATTGTAAGGGCAACATTTTTTTCTATGTCTTTCTGTAACTTGTTCTTCCTCCACATGACTTAAAACTTTATGCGGTTCCTTGGTATTTCCGTTACTTTCAGTACAACCACAATTTCCAGAAGCTTCTGGCAGTGATACGATTATCGTAAAAATCTGTAACTGCAAAAACTATTTAGGCATTATTATATTAATAAATTCTAAAGAAAACCAAATGAATAAAAAAAAACTCTCACAATAAATTGTTCGACATAGTTTGTTAGCATCTCTCTTATCATAAATGAACAAATATAAAATATGACCATTCGTTTATTAGACACGCTGCGTACAGTGACAGTCAAATTGCGTGTGTTTTTTCTCCAATTTTTTTTTCAAAAACCAATTTTTGCTCTTAAATCACTTTTTAATTGTTTCAGCTTTGATTGCTTTACAAAGGGATAGTGTTCTTTTATTTTCTTTTGTTGCAACTTGTAGTAGCTTAAAATTTTTGCTAAATCTTCTTTCTGTATATTTTTTTTACTCTTTATTATTTTACTCGGTATTGCTGTTACTGAAAATTTTCCCTGCTTTATATCGTTGCCCATTTTATTAAATAACTTTAAATTTGAATCATTGAGTTCCAATTTTTTTTTAAGAACTTTGCTGTCTTGATTTTTCAAAAAATCTAGTTGCTTAATAAATATATCTTTGTCCGTAGGAAACAAATTTTTCACAACATCTTTAAACTTATCCTGACTGAGAATTTGATCTTTTCCTTGTGGTAATATTTTATTGATACTTTTCGAAATTGTTTCCTTAAGTTTTTGTGAAGAAAACATATTTTTCGATTTTTCGTTTTCTTTAAGTGACTTTAAAAAGTTATCTACTTTCTTTTGGTTTTCCTTTTCATATTTATCAGCTAACTTTTTAATTTTTTCTTTTTCTTCATCACTTATGTTTAATTTCGAATCCTTGGATATTCCAATGTAAATATTTCTTTCTTTTAAATCGGTAACAAATGATTTAACTTTACCAGCTATAGATTTTGAAATTGAATATCTATCAAATTCCTCTGCGAGTGCCTTTTTTAATGATAGACTTTTTGTAGATTTCTGACGATCATTTCGAAATAGTGTCGTAACCGTAGGTTTTTTATCAGCATTTTGCAAATCGTTGTTGCTACTTTTAATCCTTAAATTATCTCTAATGTCACCTAAATTGTAACCGGCTATCTCGTAGTCATCCAATTCAGGATCAGGAACACCAAACACTGCTTTTTTAAAACATCTTTTTATCCTTCTACAAAGCCACCTACGAATTCTTCTTTTACACTTTTCACAACAAGTTTGTTTTTTAACTGGAGTTTTGCGTTTTCTTTTGTGTATTTGTTTTCCTTCTATTTCAAAAAGAATACATTAATTAAAGTGAATCTCAAACTACAAGTAGCAAGTATTATACAACTTACTATTTTTACGTCGTTTGCACATACCCAAAATTTAACTAAACAATCACTTTCATTGATTTCTCAAATGTGAAAAATATTTAAATATAATCGTAAAATGAAAACCATCACTATACTTTCTTCTTTTTCATATTTAAGGTTAATTTTATTGGTTGCATGGTTGAGGAAAGCACAAAATATTTTGACATTGTCACGTTTATTTTGACTTATATATTTATAGATACAAGTAACATTGAATTCGTCGTCGTCGTTTATAAATTACGAAATACACTTATTCTTTAATATATATTTTATATAATTTTTATATATATATTTTTAATAATAATTGTAAAATATAAAAGTAATCTACTCTAAATTCGGACCGTCGTAACCAAAAAACCATACATGCACGTGTAATTTTATTTTCAATTTTACAAATAATTTTCAACGTGATTGTATCACGATTAAATAGGTAATTATTCGTGAAATTAAAAAAAGAGATTATTAAAAAATCAATGGCTTTCAGAAATTTCTTAACTTTTGAATACAATGTCAATATCAATTGCAGTAAGTAGAAAGTTACATAATATATTATGTTGTATGTTTTATTCAACAATGTTACCTTTCCCCCTCCATTCTTGCGTTTTCAAGTGACTGCAGGAAAATTTTAGTAATCAATTAAAACTTAGATTAAAAATATCATAAACTTTTTTATTTTAATAATTTTATTCTTTAATAGCTATATATCACAATAATAACATCTTTAACTGATTGTGCACCAAAAATTGGACATGTACTATTTGAACCAATCATTTATGAAGCTTATAATACACGAAAATATAGAAAAGTAGAAAGTAACGAACAAAGAGAATCAAATAATAAAGATGATGACTTTTTAGGAATAAATAGAAAAGCTCCTTCAAGCAACACAAACATGGGTAATGCAACTAACATGATAGCTTGTTCGGGGTACGATTATAATGTGAATATTTGTAAAATTATAAGCGACAGGTTACTTTGTGGTTACAATAAAAATATAGGTGAAGCAACCACAAAAATAATTGATTTAGGTAATGGATGTCGTATACGAAACAATAGATTGGAATGTGGATACATAAAAGCACCGATTAGTCGTCTAAGACGTCCTTTAGCAAATAATAATAATATAGATAATTTTTCAACTTCCTCTCTATTTCCATTTGAACCCAATCCACAAGAGACCACAGATTATAATGACAACAAATTATCATTATTGTCATTTAAAAAAGATTATTCAGAAATAAATATGAATGCGAATTTTGAGAGGTCAAAAAATCCAAATGGGAGAAACTTACGCATGATTTCTTCAATTGAAACTAGCACCTCGACACCTACAACATTTTCATCATTATTTTCACGTCTAACAACACCAATTGAAAAGGTTAGTAGAACTTTGAAAAAACATTGTGTTGAAACAGGTGGTACTATATTTTGCTACTCTACAAAATAATCAAAATCTCTATGTCTATAGCTTTTACAA
>DWNA01001178.1:0-15990 GCA_018249835.1 Heliconius besckei | reverse complement strand
TTCCCCACTTTTTGCCAAAATCTGTAAGCATACGCAATGCTGAGTGGCAGAACTCAACGCCGCGCTTTTCCTTGCCACCAGAGCGAAGAAATGAAAATATAAACGTAAATAAATATTTCACTTCATCGAGTGGGGATCGAACCCACAACTTGAACTTGAATTTAATTTAGTTTCGATTTAAGTACTTTGCAAAAATGTATTATATCTCTTGTTGCAATGCTTGTCTCTTAATATTTTAAAATAGCCGTGTTCATTTGGACCACAAAGAGAAAGAAATAATATGAAATTTATACTTCCTGCAATTTTATTTCACTTGTTAAGATTTGTTTTAAAGCTCACAACAAAGTTCCCTTCTCCATTAGTGTCAGAATTAAAAATACAACTAATAATATTTTAACTATCATAGTAAAAAACGTAAAAAAAACTCGACCCGATCTCAAAGATTCGTTTCATTCTAAAATTATAATATAAAGACGTCCCTGTTACTCAAACTTATGTTCCTTGAGCTTTAAAGTTCTTAATAGCTACAAATTGAAGTAACCAAGCTTTTATCAGATAACAGTTTATTTATAGGCGTGTGACGTCACATGCCACTTGTAATTACGATTTTATGTCGGACCTTTAGTCTTAACATGTTATTATTTGAGTTTTTTTTATTTCTATACTTTTATTCGTATGTTTTTTTAAATATATATTTTCTAAAAAAAATACTTTTATAAAAATTTTTTCTTTAGTTTGAATTTGAAATGTTTAATTTAATTACTGAAAATTGAAATAAGATCATAATATTCCAAATATGTAATATTACTATTTTTCCAATTAATACTGTACCTAAGACCAAATGAAGATCCATTAGAAAGAAATTGTTAGTATCTAAATATGTAGTAGGCTCTTTATACAAACATGAAATTTGATGTAGCTCTATCACAGTCTCGTATTTCTTTCTTATAAAATTTTGTAATGTGAAACCTAATTTATCTCATATATTATTATTATTATAGCTTAAGATTATTTTTTTGTTCCTTACCTTTTACCGTTACCTTAACCTTTTTAAACCAAAGCGCTTAACTTTAAAATGTCTTATATATAGTCATATAGTGTTGTATTATAATTATAGGTATCGGTATTCTGTTATTGGTTCAGGCAGGTTTAAAGTATATTTTCAGGATAACCAACAAGATAGGGTGAAATTTTTAAAAAGAAAAGCCGTCAGCTACGTCAGTAACAAATATAATAAGAAATTAAGATCGATCTGCACAGAATTTTGGGCTTTATATTATAGATAAAGTAAAAGTAGGAAAAAAAAATTCCAAATTAATTCCTCGCTCGCTCTGGTAGATAAAATGCGGCATTGAGTTTCATCACTCAATATCTCGGAAATTTTGGCGGAAAGTGGGGGACGGAGTTCCGTACCTGTTTACTCTGCTATATATGAATCTATTAATCATAATCTTTTGTATTATTTATTATATTTAGTCTGTTGACATTATTTAAAATTAATGTAAACTTTTTTATTAAAAAAAATCAACGGTGTTTTAATAATGAAGTCTCTCTACTAATATAATAACTTCGTTCTATATTTTTTATGAATAAAACATTTCTTAAATAATAATACAATAAAAAAGAAGTAAAACCACGAGCCACAGCTTGTTGTGAAAAAGCGTTAAGTTACACTTCATCGACAGTAAGTTGTCGATGCAAGCTTATCGTCAACATCCGTCCACATTGAGATAACTGATTCACTACTGCATTTCAGTTTGACCGAGAACGTTCATAACTGTACATGAAAATAATTTTACTTTTAAAATAATTAGTTTTCTTTTAAATGAAAAGACTTAATTTTTGACTAAAGAAGTGTCATTTTTTTTAATGTGTATAATTGTTTGTGAGTAATTTTGTTGTGTAAAGTGTGATTCATAAAAGTTATAAATATGAGTACGTTTCTACATCATCGAAGGATATTTGAAGAGGTATTTTGTTTGTTTTTTTTTACATCTTTACCGCCTCAGTATTCCAAAAATTTTAGTAACAAAAAATTAATTTCACACGACCATATGTATCTGTTCAAAGATAAAGTCCAGGATCCCCCAAAAATATTTTTAGATACGCCCATGCTTCTTGCATTCTCCGCAGATTAGCAGGTTCCAGTGAATATTTATTACTAAATATTGTTTATTCTGTTTAAATAAATTAAATTATTATTTTTTATTTATGCAACTTTCAAGAAGATAAAATACATAAGTTTCCTTAAAAAATATAACAGATATTAAAGTATATGCTAATTAAATTATTAAAAACAATTTTGTTGGTTTACCTGTTTACCTTAATGTGAGGATAAAACTATGTTATTATTAATTGTAACTTTATCCTTTGCATTTCGAACTCCGAATTTCAGCGAAATGTGGAAAATAAAATCATCAGATTATTCACATAATTACCATTAATTATCTTATAACAATCTATTAGGTGCAAAACCATGGTTTTATTATGGTAATAATATAGCGTCACGCTGCACATAGTAGGGTAGGCAGGGATAATCTGGGAACCTAGTGTTTTTCCCATAAAGATACTTCCACTCTCCCTTTTCCGCGTCGCGTGTCGGAAATCAACGCACCCCGCGCTTTTCGTTCATGTATATATAGTTATTAACATATATAATTTCCACAATCATAGCTATCAATGAAAGAATGGGACATACCCTACGATGAGCTGAAGCTATTCGAGATGATCGGCACGGGTCGTTTCGGCACCGTGTACCGCGGCAGCTGGCACGGCGCCGTCGCCGTCAAACTGCTGCACGTGAACGCCTTGAGCGACCACTCTGTGCCTTTGGATACTTTTAAACATGAGGTTTGTGTGGGTTTTTGTTATTTTTGTTTTTTCTAGGTATAGATATATGATGGTACAAAAATGCTGAACCTTATTTGGATTTTGTGTAAAAAATCATTGAACAGTCTTAAATCATTTTAAGATTTTCTTAGTGAGTTTTTAGCTAATTTAAAAAAGATAATATATTATGGTAACCTTCAACTTACTATTCTTCAATAGACTGGCTTTTTCAGACCAAATTTATTTGCAATATCTAGCCAAGCAGAAACATTTACCTAATGAAATGTTTTATTTGCAACGATTTACATTTACACATTTAAAAAGAAAGTAGTCCGACGGCTCTGATAAGTAGTGACTACAGAGTATTCGAAACGTTAAGTTTCCAAATATTTTATACTAAAATATACGTAATTAGTACAGTCAAATAGTTTAATTTGAAACTTATTCGTAACTTTTTTCTATCATTCCAGGTAGCAACATTCAGAAAGACAAGACACGAAAACTTGGTACTCTTCATGGGCGCCTGCATGAAGCCGCCCCGCCTCGCCATCGTGACGTCGCTGTGCAAGGGGATGACACTCTACACGCACATCCACCTGCGCAAAGATAAATTCACGGCGAATAAGAGTGTCATTGTTGCACAGCAGATATCACAGGTGCGTTTACTGGTTGAGGCAAGTTTGGTGAAAATTGTGAGAGAATAGGAGGAAATATATATAAGTCATACTCCCTTTCTGAAATAGAAACCATAAGCGTCGCTTTTACAGTCAAACTATAATCCCACTCCGTCAATTTTAATTCAATATTTACATATTTTGATATTTTTCCAGGGTATGGGCTATCTCCACGCGAGAGGTATTATCCACAAAGATCTGAAGACAAAGAATATATTCCTCGAAAATGGAAAAGTGGTTATTACCGACTTTGGACTCTTCAGTGTGACTAAATTGTGTTTTGGAAACAAGTTAGTATATATTTTTACACTATAATTTTAAATTTAAATTATATCATATTCATAAAGTCTAGATTCTAAACTCTAGTATTGTGTGAAATTAGATATATATATAATTTAACCAAAAATCATGGTTCTAGATAACAAAATCATGTTTATTTTAAATACTTCACTGCAATTGCATCTAAACAACCTATTATTTACGCACATTTCTAAATAATTCTTCAACAACAAAACAATATAATAATTTAACCCTTATCCACAGTGCCCGCGGAGATAGCCTAGGTATCCCACCAGGATGGCTGTGCTATTTGGCACCAGAATTAGTACGAGCATTGCGGCCACACGCCTCGCTACATCTGCCCTTCTCTAAAGCCACTGATGTTTATGCTTTCGGGTGAGTTGACGTGTTTATGTTTTATTTGAAAATGTATTAAATTTTGAACGTAGCAGAATTTGAACCTGCGTCCCTTGGAAACCGGCCAAATCCCGCTAGACAAACGGAAATAATCTGTAAACGGCTGAATATATTTTTTATATTCTATATTTTTTATATTTAATATATTTTTTTAAAATTATAATTGAGACTCGATTATTATAAAATATATGGTTCTTATTCGGCGATACGTGGGGAACAAAGTGCCGTAACATTAGGTTCCCCATATATACTTTGCATTATGCGAGATACAGCGTGAATCTAAAAAGCAAATAAGAAATAATTAAAACGACTATTCCAGAACGGTTTGGTACGAGTTGTTGTGTGGAGAGTATCCATTTAAGGGTCAGCCACCTGAAGCCATTATATGGCAAGTGGGCAAAGGCATGAAACAGTCACTAGCTAATATGCAAGCTTCAAGAGATATTAAGGTGAGTTGCTGTTATTTATTTATATATATTTTTGAAAATTTAATATGTTTTTTCACTTTCAGAACTTTTTGCTGCACAATAGTATAGGTGTTAAGACACTGTTAACAATTAAATACTTCCTTCTCCCACTATCCACCGAATTCTCGAGGCATTGCGTGATTATTGGCAGAACTCAAAGCTTCTGCTAACCTTGCTTTCATAACCACACCTTTCCATCGGGCTACTACTTCATATTATCTTAATATGAAAGTAAAACAAAAACAATTCTATTGCTTCAATGTACGTAACGTACCGCCCGGTACGTTAGTTACCCTTGGTTATAATTAATGTTAGAAGTTATTGTATAAATTAAACACATTGTTGTTTTCACAAGCACTTATTGTACTAAATGAAATAAGGAGGACTCACTTTGTACATCCTTAATGAAGTCACATAAATGGATAGTATTTTCTCTATTCCAGGACATCCTGATGCTGTGCTGGTCGTACCACTCACCAGAGAGGCCGGACTTCTCCCGCCTTTTGCCTCGTCTGGAGAAACTCCCCCGCAAGCGCCTCGCGCGCTCCCCCTCACACCCCGTGCACCTCTCCCGCTCTGCAGACTCTGTGTTCTGAGAGAAGCGACTGAGGGAGTGTGTCAGGCCCTAGTCTACCACTTACCCCATTTTGAGAAACAATACTATATATTCTATATATTTTCTTTTTCTTCTGATTCTGACTTCTGAAAGAGGGGAATGACGTAAGGTGTCAGGCCCTACCAACTACCCCACTATTACTGACTATTGTACCCACTAATTCCTCGCCACCGGGATGGGATCCTGTTCTGCAGATTCTGTCTTCTGGAAGTGGGAACCAAAATAGTGTATCCAGCCCTAGTCCACCATCTTCTACCTTTTTTCACCATCATCTTATACTTGACTATTTCTTGTCTGAAAAAGTCTAAAACCTCCTCACTTCCCCATATATAATTACATAACATTAACATGACTTACTTATTTATACATATAACTTTTCCTCCTAATCCCCATATTCTTATAAATATTATAAGTCACTTTTCTCATTCTCTAATCCATTTGTCCCCATTGTTCTTTGTCATTTATTATTAATTAGCATTGGAATTTATTTTATCAACAGAATGAGTTCCATCTTCTTTGAGCGTACTCGGAGCTGCTAATTAGCGTTAATTAACATCAAATTTAATGTCAGTTAAATTTAAATTGGGCGTCTCTGTTTCTTTAGACATTTTTATCGTGATTCTATGATCATATCCAATTTTCTATATAGCTACTAAAAAGTAACACTAGGGCCAACAAACTTCTTGCAATGTGACCTTAAGTGTATAATAAAATACCTCATTTGTCTATTCAGATGAAACTAATATAGTATATATGTATAATAATTATTATTATACAAATTATAAAGCTTAGAGATTTTTTTTAATTACAAAATTACTTGTGAAAAAAATTGCTTAAGTAGCATAAGTTTTTTTTCTGTTTGTGATACATTTTCCATTATTTATTACATTAAAAGTTTTAATAACAAATTTACTAAAAATCTTTAATTTAAATGCATTTTTATTTATTACTCTCCTTAACATTTAAATGACATGATTTTTTTTGACATTTTGAACTTATACAACTTTTGAACCATGCAATAAGTTGAATCTCTAAACTTGATAATTTGTTTATTGACGAATCAATGTAATACATTTATGACTTAGTAATCCATTACTTAATTAAAATCTTTATAAGATTTATTTGTAATTCAATGAATTTGTACCGCCATTTTGAAAAATATCGATTGTATTCTCTGGTATTTGTAATGACGCATTTTGTGGTATAATTGTGTATTTAAAAAATTAAATCCAACAATTTTTTATTGCAATAATATAATAATAAATCAATTCATACTTTTCTTTTAATTGTCAATTTATAAGTGACAGTGGTGTTTGTAAACTTAATTAACTGTACATTTTGTATTGATTAATTTTTATATGTTTTAAAAACATTTCCATTATTGAGATTGCTAAAACACGTGTCCTTTTTTATGAATAAAGTAATAGATTATAAAAGTAATATTATGCCATCTCGACATTTTTATCCATGTTACAATAAATTCAAATGAGTAACTATATTGTCATAATAGAATTGCGACATTTTAATTCGAACGATTTTTTTCAATTATTGTGATTATTGGAGGACATCTTTCTAAATTTTCAATATAAATATTCTAAGTAATATTATAAGTTATAAATTTCTTTTTAATTGCAAAAAATTCCTCATAGGTCCTCCATTGAAGCAATTCAGCCTTACAATTTGTACCGTTGAGCAAAATTTGTTATAAATAAAAAAAACAAAACACGGGTATCGATACTTAGTGAAACTGGTGTTAAGCACTAAAATAATATTATTTTAATCTATAATGTTCTACGTTTACACTTGGCAGCTTTTACATATGGAAAAAAAATGTTTTGAATGTTTGTGGTCAATTCTGATTTAATTTGAAATAGTTTTAATAGTCAATTATAAAGCGTAAAATTGAAAAAAAAAAAATACTAACGCCTAATATGAAGCAATATAAATAGTATTTAGACAAAATAACATACTGATGACGTCAAACAATCATGACCGACTTCAAATTACTTTTTTATTTATTTTTAAGAAAACAATTCAGCATGAATATTGTACAGCAGAGCAGCGGCAATATTGTTTGAATTGCGTTTCTGCTTTTGTATTTTTTTTAAATCTATCTGCTTTTGTATTGTCAAGGGTCAAGTGTGAAAGTAGCCATTAAGTCTTGATCTCTTGATTTTAACGATAGATTAAATTATATTTTCGTATTTTAAAAAAAAACGTGAAAGTTGACTGTTTCAATATAATTGTAAATATTGTATAGTGTTACTGGTTTTGCTGTGATGTAAATGCAATTTTGTAAATATTAGTCATTATCTGTATTATGATAAAAATAAAAAAAAACCATGGGACTGAAGTTGAGACGAAGGTATATTTAATTCTCCATAATATTTAAATAACATACCAGTATTTTCTTAAAAACTGTAAATTTTCTATAGGCATGGCTTATTTATTGTTTGAATTGCGTTTTAAAGACTTATTTGTAAACACTTTTATTCTAAATCGATTGTGTAAATATTAAAATCTGTTAAAAAATCGATTTGTTTTAGACGTAATTCATTTTGTATGTAAATAGCTAATGATCATCAAGCAGATTATTATAATCGATTAAGTGATTTTTTTCTGGTATTAGTAGTTTGGTTGTAATAAAAAAACCAGGTTTAATGTAAAAAAAATAACTACAGTTTAAACAATATTTTTTTTATTATTTAATTAAACTACTAGCACTAGATTGAGGTTATTTAATAACTACCTATAACTTTCAGCTAATTTTCATATAAATTGATATCTTACCTATATCTGTTAGGTCAAGTAATTTAACAAAAACTTATATGACAGTTGTAATAAGCAGAAAAATATAAATAAAAAAATATGGTAACTATGGTTATAATCGCGACTGAACACAGAATACGAATTCATATAGTATATTGGTCATATTTACAGTACGGTCGACTAGTCGTGACCGCCATAAAGTGAGGCTTTGTGAATTTTTGCGTATTCTTCAATCTAGAGGAAAATAATACAAATTAACAAAAATCTTAAGTCCAACAACAGCTAACTTAACTTCAAAGCGGCCACTGCTCGTCGATTGTATTGTAACTGTCGATTGATTCATTATAAAAGAACATTCCTGTGAGAAGCTTTCTTTAATGTGATACGTTTAACGAATATGGTACTAAGAGTTTGGTTATTTAATCCTTTTCTTTATTTTACCACTCTAAAAAATGTATGTATTTAAAAAAATATATGTTTGTATTAAAAATTTAAAATGCTATTTAAATTGATTGATAGAAAAAGGTTTCTTGATTATATTACGACTTTTAATTGATTGCCCCTTCACTTTCATAAGAAAAGTTAAAATAAAATAAAAAGTATCTTAATTTTAATATAGAAGTTCAAATTGAATTACTTTACATTATTTGACAGATGTGAAAATCGGCCACTTTACAGGAGAGCTCCCCAAAGATTATTATGTACGGCCGTGATTAATGGAAACTATGCAAGCTTATTTTTAAAACTACATATTTTTATTATATTGTTCAGAAAACTTCTTTATTAATTATACATATCTTAGTACTATATTCTTTGAGGTATTGTTTTACCTACATGTATACTAAAGAGGCTTGTCGTTAGGTTCGTTTAGACTGATTTAAAACTGGGTAGTCCTACATGACTTGATGTGCCACATACTAATCAGCAAAATTTCAATATTATAAAGATATACATGAAAAAACGGCTATATTTTAATATAAATTTCAATTCATCAATTAGGGTCTGGGAAATGTTCTTTAAAATCTAAGATAGTTTAAACTATTGTATAACGCTTGTATATATTGAACTTTAAATCGTAAAAGCGAATTTCATAATAATTGCATAATAACAAATTTAAGTTTCTAACAATAGCAGTGAATTTTTAAAGATATTTCAATGTATACAAGTTGTTACAGCTCATTTTGTTATTTTATTGTTTTACTTAATAATTATTGATTATTATAATATAATAGGCGAAATTATTCTGGTCAATGAAATCCTATTAATAGTTAGTTGTTGTTTAAACAGCGTTGTGCGATACTGCCACAGTATGTTGTATATAGAGAGAGTGGCGTGGCTTGTTCGATTCTATTAATAATTTATTTTAAAAAAAATACAGCTGTTTATATTGGATTCCCTAGTAGATTTTATAATAAAACATAATTTTGAATCACTTTGATAATTTTTGTCTTAAATAATTTTTTACCTGTGCCAATTTATGTTCAAGTAAAATTTTATAATTAAAGCCAATACAAAAAGTTGTTTAATCTGTACAGAATGATCGAAACAGTTTTACATGTGACTGTATTGAGATTTCTATCCATTAGGTTAGTTGCATTTGCCAAAATAAACCTTCATCACTGTTTCTAGTTGTTTTCTTTTGAACCGATCATCATATTACTGACGCTTACAATTAAATTTGGACAAAATGCTTTTTGTTAAATATTTTTAACATTTTTAAAGTCATTCCATACTTAAGAAAAATATTTTTTACATAAAATTGAAACCCCACCTCATTCACATTTTTATAAATTTTCCAAAAAGTGTTATTTTTTTAATATTTACCTTTTTTAAGGTCTAATAAGTAGACTTTCAACAAATTGAAAATTCAGCCATGCACCAAATACTGAATATTTGCCTAGGTTATTTGCTGAGTATTAGCCTCTTGAGGAAATTAAATATTTACCTAATATTTATATTTATTCACTGGTGTCGAGGCAAAGCGCAAAGTTCAGTTTCACCACTCAAAAGGCGATGCCTTCAGAATTTGGTGGAAAATGAGAAATGGAATGTCTTAACAGTAGGTTCCGTCTGCCTACCCTGCATTGTACAGGATAGTGTGAAGCTAAAAAAATTCGTTTGAGTGCTGCAACAAAAGTTGTATTATTGTTGTACATGTGATTGATTTTATATTAGTTTGTAATAATGCCATGCAACAAGGGTTATATAAGAAATACTAAAAGACAGAGCACATCTGTTTAGTACAACTTCACATATACCAACCAACCATTTCTAGCTATGTAACTGTAGGCATATGATTAGTTTCATATTGGGCCACTATAAAATTACATCTGTTTATTAAATTTCACTTATAACAACCAGTGAGGGTGTTTATGAGTCATGATAACTGGATTGTACTGTTATTATTTGAAAACTATGTTTTGGGTTTAAATTAAAATTATATTTATTGTACATATGTATAATATCTTCTGCTTCAATGCATAATTATAAAGATTTTAATATGTATTTTAAAATCTTTAAATTTAATAAAGATGATGTACTAATAATACTAAATGAAATGATAATATTGTAAAATGAATGATTACATTCTTTTATTCAATCAAATATCTCGTTACAATATAATACTTATTTTTTTTTGTAATTGGCTGTAGATATTCAACGAAATATAATAAAAGCAGCCAAATAGGGCCAACATTTGTTGTAAATCTAGTTATAATTAATAAATTTCGAATAATACCTGCATGCCTTCAGTTGTATTTATTCCATGAACGGCATGGTAAATAAAACAAAAGGCACTTTTTACATTTACTTTATTATTTCATAACTATGATATGTGTCCAGCCAAAATAGCAGCTATATTATTACACATACTTTTGATTTCCTTATCATTTAAATATTCTGCACCTAAAATAGCGCTACCAACAGCTATTGTTTCCCTCATAGTTTTTGCCTTTATCCATATTCTACCATTCATGCCTGCAGCTAACTCAAAGGGCCATTCATTCTTTAAGGAGGGAAGTAAAGGACAGTTTGGATTTAAAAATTTTCTAATAAGATTCAACGAACACTTGAATACAAAACCGTCTGTCAAAACACCTAACCTTCCCTTTTTCCCATGTGAGTCTACACACACTAGTTCTGGCTCCATGTCTTTGCTTGCTACTAACATTTTAGCATAAATTGCATCTCCGACTTCCACCTCAGGTCTGTTCTTCTTAGTAGCTCCTTCAAATGATAAGTAAGATAAAGCAGCAGTTAAACTGCCCCCGACATCAACGCGGAATATATCTCCTGACTTTTGTACCACAACACCTATTACATTTTCTCCTCTAGATGGAACATATCGCTTCTGATAGCTATCTACCCAATACGTGCCAGGGTTTCTTTTTTTCAGCACGCCTGATTTGGTAATGTAGACACGGTCGACTTCTTTTCGAAGCCCCGGTCCAATTATCACTTTAGATTTTTCACCGGCCTCAGATATATCTTCGCAGTAGTCCCCAGGAAGAACAACGTCTCCAATTGATACCTTCATTTTTAGTTGCTTTGCATGGTTCTATTAATATAGAAATAAATAATGTTATTTATTTGTAGTTATACATGCGATCACGATAGTTTGAAATTAGATGTCAATTGTCATTTGCTGTGGTCATTTGTCAAATGGTCAAAATCACAGAATACATTTATGCAAAGAGTAGGTGGGTCAAAATGTCACAATATGTCAAATCTGATTTTATTAATATGGTACATTAAAATTTTACATTTTGTTTATCAAAAAAATAACTTTGATTATCATTTAACAATATGAAATGCAGAAATGCCACTTCTAAAAATATATATGTTAATACAAATTAGATATATAATAAAAGCCTTATGCTTTAAAAAAAAATAATTTTATTTTTCAGGCAAATGATTATCTTTTAACAATATGAAAAACTGATTCTTTAATAGTAAAAATTGTAGATTGTAATACAACTTGGATGTTTCCAATTATATTTATGTAATAGGAGCATTTTACAATGTTATAAAAAATCCACATGGCGTAACTGTCAAACTGACGTTTTGAAATATTCAAATTTAGAATGTATTGTTGTGACAGCTTTGTTCTTTTAAAGTTTTAACTACACGTGCCTGTATGAATATTTATTTATTATTATTAATGTGAAGTTCCAAACAAGATATTTCTTAAAATGCCAGCAACAATACATAATGATATTTTAGTGTACAGAGGCAGCAATTTTTTTCGTCAGAGGTTGTTATTATCAACGTTAAGTGGTCGTTCTATTAAAATAGAGGAGATTCGCAGTACACACGATGATCCTGGCCTCAGAGAGTACGAAATAAACTTAGTACGTTTATTAGATAAGATAACAAATGGTTCTAGGGTAGAGTTAAACGAAACTGGCACATCATTATATTACCAACCAGGTATTCTGATTGGGGGACAAGTTACACATTCTTGTTGCACACAGAGAGGAATAGGTTAGTAAATTTTGAAGTGAAGTGAAGTTGTCTTATATATAAAGTAATGTATATTAGCTTTCAATAGTAGTCTTTTGCCTCATTAATAACATTTACAAAAGTAACAAATAATAATTCCAGGTTATTATTTAGAAGTGCTGCTAGCATTAGGACCATTTTGTAAAGAACCATTAAATGCAGTTCTTCAAGGTGTTACACATCATGAATTAGATGTATCAGTGGATAAAATAAAGAGTACAGCTCTGCCAATACTGCTGAAGTTTATTCTGGTTGATGATGGTTTAGAATTGAAGGTGGTTAGAAGAGGTAAGTACCTAATAACTTTTTTAAAATTGATTAAGATGTAACTATTTACATAACTATATGTTATTAATATATTTGTTGTATAAGATGAACTGTTAAGTAATTGGTGATAATTAATTATTTTTGTATCCATGTTTTGGAAGGCCTAGTTATTTACATTTATCCTGAAAATGGAGAGTAAAGTGTCACACAAGATTTCCCTTACCTTTCTTTTTGTAAGCAAGACCAAGCAAGAAGCTAAAAATAATAATATATTATGGTGTCAATTTTTTATTAAAAATAATACATTATATATAACCTTTACTTCTATGGTACCTATAGTAAAATTTTAAACATTGAAGTATTTGTTTGGTTGAACATACTAAACTCAGGACCTTGGAGGCAAGCCATAGATAGAAGTTTGTTAGTAATAAATGCACTTAATTTTTAAAACAAACATATTATTGCTTTATTTCCAGGTGCTCCACCACTCGGTGGAGGTGAAATAGTATTCAAATGTCCGGTAAGAAGACACTTGAGACCATTACAATGGAGGCAATGGGGCCTTGTTAAGAGAATACGAGGAGTAGTGTATGCTTTACGAGTGTCACCCACTATGGCTAATAGAGTTGTTGAATCTTCTAAGGGGGTATGTTACTTTAACATTTTTTGAGTGTTATTTAACACTTAAATTGTTTTTTAGAAAATACATTAAAAAAAAATAACATAGTGGGATTTGAAGCTTGTTCATTAAGCCATATGTAAAGCTTTTCAGCAAATTCAAATCTAATAAATGTTCAAATCTATATATATATTTAAAAAAATGTGAATCCATTTATAATTTGATTGTAAATGTATTTTTTAGTTTACTTTCATATATATTCACTTAGCAGAATGGGCTGAGAGATCAGTAAAGATACTTTCCACTCCAATACCTTATCCCATTCCCATTGTCTTACCTAAAAGGGAAAATTTAAAAATTTTAGCTTTGCCTTGACACTAGAGCAAACAAATGAAAATATTAAATATTTCATTCCATCAAGTCGGAATCAATCCCACAACTTGTCATTTTTACAGTTACAACTATTTTATACACTTTTATGAAAATAAATAATGTTTTAAAATCATTTACATTATTCTAGGTAATGTTAAAATTCCTGCCAGATGTATACATAAATACAGATCAATGTAGAGGCCCCAACGCTGGGAAGAGTCCCGGTTTCGGGATTAGTTTGATAGCGGAGACTAATGAGAAGACCTTCTATTGTGCTGAAGCAGTAAGTACTGTTGAAATATTACTTAGTTGCCCTCTGTCTACTCTGCCTTATGCGGAATGTTGCATGAAGCTTCTTTTATTTTCATATTTTATATTTTTTTATCAGCTTCATGCTGTATCCCGCACACAGCAGAGTAGACAGAGGGAACCTAGTGTTAAGACACTCCATTACAAACTTTCCGCCGAATTCTATAGAGTATGTGTATGTAGTGGTGAACCTTAATGCCGCGCATTGCCTTCACACCAGAGCTAACAAATAAAAACACAAATTTATACTTCATTTCCTCGAGTGGAGATCGAACCTACAACCAGTTGCACTTTACAGTCACACTTTGTGCCCCTACGCCATGACTTTCCTAAGTACTCATATTATATTATTTCTTTCAGAAATCAGCAGAAGCGGGTACAGGAGAGACAACCCTACCTGAAGACCTAGGTAAAGAATGTGCAGTAAAGTTGTTGGATGAGATTTATCGCGGTGGTGCAGTAGATTCAGCATTTCAATGGATTCTAGCACTTTGGATGGCTTTGGGGCAGAAGGATGTTAGCGAGTGTGTTGTATGTATTATTTGTTTCTTTTTTAGCGTCACGCTTTATACAGCAGTGCCCGCGGCTTCGCCCGCTTATATTTATTGGCATATAAAAGCCAAATTACAAAATGTTTTCATAAAGTGTAGCGGTGTTATTCTGATGCATAAGCATCAGAATTTTTTACTGTAAAATTTTATCTAAATGTTTTATAGTTTTTGCGTTAAAGAGGAACTAACATTTATCTATTCTTACAAACTTTCAGATTTAGATTATTTATAAAGTATTAAGTCAATCATTTTTTTAGGTGGGACCACTTTCTGACTACACCATTAAATTTCTACAACATCTTAAGGAATTTTTCGGAGTAATGTTTAAACTGGAAGTGATGAGAACTGATGATGACGATGAAGCATCTGATGATGAAGAAATCCTGGGAACTGTTCAGAAGATCAAAATGACATGTGTTGGCATTGGTTATATTAATATTAGCAAGCGGACTTTGTAAATAAATCTTTATTCTTATATAGTATTTTATATTTATACAAATTTGTATATAATTTCGTGTCTGAGTGAAACAAGGAAAAACCAAAAATTGTGAAAGCGTTTTAAAATTCAGATGATATGTCAAAATGTAGTGCATTTTTCGTAAACCAATAACAAAAATAAGTAAGTACAATATAAAGTAAATGCCTGAATGATTAATTAGTAAGTTCTAACTTTGTTTCTTTTGGTTTATCAAACAACAGTTTATTTTAGCTATCATCATTTCAGATCAGGCCACTATGGCCTCTAGAAATAATATAATCCTTTACGAGAAAACGTATAAAAATCAAGTCGCGTCTGTTGGGAACTACTCTGATTACTAAACCATACGTTCTCATCAAGCTACGTCGAAAATCTTATACGACCGCTTACAACTTTTAAAAACATATTTTTCATTCTTAAGTGTGGAATAATACTTAAAAATGTTAAAAAAATATAATTTTTTATTATTGAAATTCCTAACTCTAATGCTACTTTTGTACTTGGAAAATACAAATCATGCTAAAAATAAATGATACAACACATAATTTTTTATTTTTATATTTTCTATTCACATAATATAACTTATTCTAAGAATTGTAAAATAATTAAGGCACATTTTGGAGTTACATCTTTCTATAAAATAGTAAAACCATGGACAATATATACATTTTAACTTAGAAAAATTTCGTGACAACGCCTAGAAGTAGTTTTGTATAAAAAATACAAAAAAGTATAAATTGGCAGTGATTTTTTTATTTTTTTATTTAAGTACAAAAATAGAGCAAATTGATAGTTATATACCATTATTAATATTTAATATTTATAAATACGACAGCCAATTTG
>DWNA01001177.1:0-15993 GCA_018249835.1 Heliconius besckei | reverse complement strand
ACATTTTGTATCGAATAAAGGGTTAGTTACGCCCCTTTGTGTGCACGTTATTGCCTGTTTCTATTAACTTATGATAAGGGTGTTGCGTTTTTATATTTTACTAGGTTTTAACTTACTAAGGCTTTGGCCCTGTGTTCGAGGAGTGAAAATAACTTTGAGTGGAAATAATTGCGACACATTCTAAGTGCCCGATGTACCTCTGATCGCAGGTACAATGGGTTTTTCAATAACTATTAGTTTTAGGGTTTGAATATAAAGAATTTTCAGCTTTACAATATTCTTATAGATATATCTTCCTTCTTATCTTGTAAATATTATAAAGTGAAATTTGTAAGGATGGATGTCTGTTCCACTTTCACGCAAAAACTACTGATCGGATTTAGATGAAACCTTAGAGTAATAAAGCTTATACAGAAAAACACATACGCTTCAAATTTTGTTAGATTTAGTATAATTTGGCTATAATATAGCAAGATAGCGGGCGAAGCCGCGCGCGGGTCGCTAGACTAATATAAAAATCGTGTAAGCAATTCAGTGCTGAGGGAGGGCAGACAACAGTCTACGCTGACAACAGAAAGCGGCGGGAACGTAGCTCGATGAATAAAATATTATAGGGACTTGCCACCTGACGTTGTATTTGCGTGTGACAACCATTTGTACGGGTGTTAGAAAATATTGAGTAAATGCCGATTATTTTTATGTTTTAGTCTTTATTTGATAACTATATGAATATTATTTATTGAAAGGAACCTTTAATAAGAAAAATAAGTTTAATATTAACCGAATTCCAAAAGTGTGGCTTTTAATTTAACGCGATAATGTTAGACGATTACTTTGTTAAATTGTAAATGAATTTGATTGATTATGTTTTGTAATATTTTTTAGGGGAATTGAACCAATGGTTGTTCAGAAAATCATTATATATTTTTTAATGGACAAGAAACATTAGATCTGTGGTTAGAATTGAAAACCAAAAGAATATTCCAGTCATTTGATGGTTGAACTAACAACCCTCTATCAACTTACCTCAAATGTCATATCTGCATACTGATTTATATCATAAACCATTCCACCACTATATTCTGTTTGAAATTATAAAAGTTAAAATTGTAAAGAGCTTTTAAGTCTGTCCTATTCATATTTCCGCCTTTGTTAGACCCACAATTGTTCTCTTCTCTTCTGTTCTGTGGACAACGCGACATAATGCGCACAAATACAGATAGCTGTTACAAAAATGTCAACACTCTAAAATATTTTCTATTATAAATATGAAAAATTGCGAACATCTTATATCTTATATTATATTATATTGTAAGTATTATACAAGAGCTTTCCACTGACCTGGATTTTAACCAAATTACTTTGAAACTGTTTTGTGAATTGTCTATCCGTTTGTTTGTTACAAATTACAATGAAACTTAATGATGGACTTGTGATAATGAAAGGTGAATCTAAAGTTAATGTTTTTGTTTGTTTAAATGATATCAGGGATTTTTATAGTATTATTAAATTCAGTTGTTTTTATATTTATTTCACCTTCTCTTTATTATTACATTCTTCTTATTGAGGCCGTCGTTGCGCAAAAGTATGCAGTTTTAGGTTCGATTTCCGTTTGGGAGAATAAATTATTTTTATTTCTTCGCTCTGGATTAAGACAAAATCTGCTATTGAGTACCACCACTCGGAAAGAGATTGAGTCATAGGTTCCCTCTGTCTACCGTGCTACGTGCGGGATACAGTGAAACACATATTTTAATCATCGAAACTGTCTACCTCGCTATAAGGAAAAAAGCGTAATTAAGACGCTTTTATACAAAATAATTAGTATTTCGACCCTTCAACTTTGACTTTCAATATAATTATACAAGACAGCAATGTGTAATTAACAAAGCTTATATGAAAGTATTTTAACTGTAATTCTCCCTAAAATGAGTGGAAACAGTTTAACAATTAGCAACAAAAACAAACCGTTGTACGTATAGTTAATTAAAACGCAAATTGGTGACCGCAACCCTCCGCGAAAGGAGGATATAGTGACGTACTTATGTCGATGTAGCTAGAATATCAGAATTTTTTAGAATAGAATATTTATTTCATTGAGGCAAGTCGTGGCGCAAGGGCACAAAGTGTGACAGTAACCCGACTAGTTGTGGGGTCGATCCCCACTCGAAGAAATAAAATATTTATTTCCATTTCTTCGCTCTGGTGTCAATGCCTTCAGAATTCGGCGGAAAGTGGTTCACTAGGTAGCTAGTGTTAACACACTCCGTTCCCCACTTCAGGATAGGTAGGGGAAATTTTGTGTTAAGACCGTTCTCATTAAGACACTTTCGTTCCCACTTTCCGACGAATTCAAAAGTCATTGCGTCTTGACCGGCGGAACTCACCGCCGCGCTTTTCCTCGATACCAAAGTGAAGAAAAATTAAATATTTCATTTCCTCCACTGGTAATCGAACCCATATCCTGTCTCATTTACAGCCGCTTGCTTGTGACACAACTGACTTCATTAGAATTCCAACGTATTAAATAACCTCCATCTAACGATACTAACTAAGTCACATCCCTAAACCTCCTGAGCTTTGCATAATAAAGAGCGAAGGTATTAGCATAAAATCACTCGAATTCACCTATTTGACTTGCAAAAAATTGGCCCGCGGCCTGCCCCGGCCTGCCCCCGGCCCCGACCGGCCCCCGGCTTATCGCTCGCAATTAGTTTCGATGGCCAATCCCCCTTAAGTACTTTACAGAGGAGAAATAGGTATGCCAAAATGGAAATCAATTATATTTTTTGTTTACAATAGCTTGTTAATTTGTTAGGTAGCAAAATGTAGAGAAATATAGAAAATATTTCCACATTCGTGAAGTCAGTTGTCAATCAGTGTACCTAGTCGTGGCGCAGGGGCACAAACGTGTAACTTTAAACGCGTTGTGGGTTCGATTCCCACTCGTGCCAACCGCAAGATGCACGCAGCACAAGGACTATCGATGTGGAGTTCCTTGGCGACGGCTTATGTCTAATAGTGAACGTCGAAAGACTTATATGATGATAACAATCTAATCTACCTTCACGCTGTTTCCCTAGCGGCGTAGTCAGACAGAACGGAGCTCAAAACGCTACGGTAGACATGATGATAATGATGACATAGTACTATGGCACTAGAGGTCACTATAGTATAGTGACCTCTAGGAATCGAACCCACAACCGTTACGTATAAACATTCAGAAGCGACCGTACCTCCGTGGCGTCTGTATAACGTATATTATAGGCTTTACCTCTAGACGACTCTACTATATAATCTTACCATCATAAAGCCACTACGTGTGCATTAAGTATTATTAGAGAAGGGCGAGTAACGTAATAACTACCATAGAGTGGGTTCAATAACAATCTGTTAGGATTAATTTATGGGTAGAGCCGCCGATGTATTTAAAGTCACTTCTAGTTAAAAGTTAATCTATTTTTAGTTGGTTTCTAGTAGGATTATGCTCTTATTTGGATTGTGAGTATAAATATAATATTATGTGTAGAATTATGGGTCAAAGGAATAAAAAAAAGTAAAAGCAGCCTTTTTACTTTGGATTTACATTTGTTGTATCATCATTGAGCATTGAGCTGGTCTAATAATGGAGGCAGCATCAGAATAGTGGAACTCTTCAGAGGTTACTAAAGCCAATCAAGAAAAAATATAGACTAGTCGTCTCTTAATATATACTTTTTTCTTGACTGGCATTAGTAAATAGACGGAACAAAAGAAAAAAATAGTAATTATGTGTTTAAAAAAAATATTAATTTTAAATAAAAAAATATTAATACTGACACCAAAAATAACTGATTTGAAATAGTCAATAATTATATAGGTTAATTTCACTTAATACTTTCCACCTTCTTTACTTTGAATTATTTAAAATATTATTTTCTTCAAATATTTCATTAAGTATACCTTTTTAATACATAGATGAATGTATTAAAAAGGTATGTATCAAAAAAAACCTTAACCTCTAAAAGCTATTCAAAAAGGCCGATTTAAGCTCAAATATAACAATGATAGCAAACTTTAGGCTTCAAATATCATAATAACTGAAGTTTTAAAGTTTCTCTACATAGCGCTCCGAGCGGGAGCGCACTGCGAACAAAAGGCTCGATATTTACAAACTGTCGTCTCAAATTGCGTGTATGAAGTAAAACCGCCAAATTATACAATAGTATTATTACAACAACTCTACAATAGCAGATGTTGAGGGAAAAAATGTAGAGAAACTATTCTATTACAGTTACTTTGCTATAAATGTGGAATATTTGTTAATTTGACATTTTTAATGGTTATTTGTATATTTTCTATCATGTGGCTATTATTTACCTTTCCGTCGTCTCTAGTTGCTGTAAACATTGTTATAAATTCATTAACTTCTTTCATTCATTTCAAAGATATTGTTTTATAGAATCTAACACCAAAATGGCAAATGTGTATATGTTTCTCTGCATAGACAAAGTGCAGCGTTAAACTCCATAAACCAATCTTTATAGAATGCGGAAAGTAAAGTACTAAGCGATGCGTCACCGAGTACTCTCTACTCATTTTTCGTTAGCTTCAAGTTATATCCTTCTACTTGTTACGCAAAAAATTACAATATTTTCACTGGAAAACCAGCTTTACACAAAAAGCAGTAGCATCATATTATTAGGTTCATCCATCACCGAACGTCACGAGTACCCTATTTTCAAAGCACGCATTATGTCATGTCATTCGACTCCTACAGTTGACATGGCAAGTACTAAACATTGTTATATTGTATTTAAGCCTTAATACTTCTTTGTGTAAGCTTCAATGAAATTGGAAATACGATAACGGTAATCGGAACTGATGGTCATTCGATTATTTGTGGGGTGGAGATGAGATTTGTTGCGTAAGCCCCCAACCGAATGAAATAAGGATACATTTTTGAAATGTGTTAAGTGTAGAGTTGGTTTTTATAATATGTAATTTGTCAGCTGAGGCACAGAGTATGATTGTAAGCATGATGGTTGCAGATTTGATTCCACATGTTCCGCCGTTCAACATGAATCTCGAAAATTAAGCGGAAAATATTTTAATAATAAGTTGCACCTGGTAACTCACATTCGCACATGACATTTTTATTCTAATTTATATGAAAAATTATATTTTAAACATTTCTGCTTGAATATGTATTCTAAGCAAAATACAATGAAGCAAATAACATGCCCATAACAAAGCTTTATTTCGTCTCTAACAACTTAAAAAAACAAAATAAAGAAAAACGTACATTTACTATTGTACAACCGAATCAGATATTGTCAAACAAAATTTACTTAATACATAAAGTGTTGATAGCGTTATTTAATACAAAAAATACTTACCTCAAAGCGAAATTCTTACAATATTTTTATTAAAAAACACAACTCAGTACACACAAGTTAAGCCCATTAAAAAACACCAGACCATTTAATTTTCACTGAGAAATAACCACAAATTATAATAACGACATATTTTCATAATTTTTAATCAACACACAATGAGTTTGACATGCGAACTCGCCATATTTCTTTTAAACTAACTGGTAAAAAAAATCAGTCTTATGAAATATATGCCGTCGTGAGATCGGAATCGATAAGGAAACAAGCCTATTTATTTTATTACCAACACGATTTGTCCTTTTGTATTGAAAAATAATGAAAAATATACTCTACATTAAGAATAATAAAGTCTAAATTGTTTTCTTTGAGCTGTAAATGTAATTTTGTGTGTCATAATCACAAATCCGTCCGGAGCCGTCAAAAGGCATCCATTCGGGCGCGTAATTAGCGCTCGACGCGCGACAATGCGATTTCTTTGACAATAGAGCGTGTTGAGAATAGGCACCCCTAATCCGCCTTTTATTGAGTTGCGTATATAAATATACAACGATTGTTTGGTTATTAGTTCTAGTTTCAAGGAAAAATTAGTTTATATTTTATATTTTTTTGAATAAAATATAAAAAGTAATAGAAGCAATAGTAATACCCATATTGTACATCAAAACCTACAAGTATATTATAAACTAAATGAAAATAACTCATACTCCCCCAGTATAAATCGAACCCACAAGCACCGCGTATATAATCAGACACTGTAAGACTAATAACTATAATATTATATAAAAAGGTATTTTTTTAATAGCACACCCTAGCTTTAGTAAGGTCGCTGTGAAAACAAGCTTAATCCGAAACGATCGCCTTTGACCGAGTTTAGAGAAAATCCATTGTATGTAGACCAGGGGTTGTAACATGAGACTATTGTACGAGTATTATATGATAACAAAATAACAGAAAGAATTTATTTATTTTATTGCAGATTATCTAGCTTGTTATCCGTGGAATTTTTTAAGGCACTACGTGTTGAGGAGCAGAACTCAACGCGTCGCTTTTCTTGGTACCAAAAAAAGAAATCAAAATATTAATAAATAATAATTCATTACCCGAGTGGAAATCGAATCCATAACCACCGCGCTTACAGTGACACTCTTGTGCCCCTGCGCCACGTCGGCCTCAAATAAATTATTTGGTCTCCGAGGCAGACGGTCGTGGCCTTATCAATTGTAAATGATAAGTTATTAATATTGATATATTAAAATTTAGTTTAAGGATGCCGTCGCTCTTCAGAATAATCTATAAAGCGCGACATTGAATTCTACCACACAGTGCCTCCATATACTCCGCCCCCCACTTTCAGATCAATTGTTAACACTGTGTGTTGAGAGTCGGAACACAACGCACTTAATCTTCTTACTAGAGAGCGAAAAAATAGAAATAATTCATTCTTTACCCTAAAATAGGAATCGAACTAAAAATCGTCAATCGTAAAATGGGTTTCTAAGCAATCATTTTTATAACAAAACGTCTCATTTGTACCAATTTTTTACCTTGCAAAGTGGTAATTCAGTTAGTTATAATAACAGTAGTCGGTTTTAGTCCGAAACATGAATATTTCATGGGGCAATTAAAACGTGGTGATTATATCGTTATACAATTTTCATATTTTATATAAATCGATGTCAATTACAAGCTGTAGTATTATAAGTAGTATTTCATTTAAATTGTTCGTGTCGTTCTGGTTCCCTTTCACAATTATATGCTAATAGTTGGGTCGTACTTGTGATGGTTGTGGGTTTTATTTCCTCTGAAGGAAATGGATCATATCATCGATCAGCTCAGAGCCAGTCGTGGCGCGGCGCAGGGGCACAAGCGTGCAAATGTAGACGCGAAAGATTATGAGTTTGATTTTCACTTGAGTTAATGTAATATTTAATACTTTCATTACCTCGCTTTAGAAACGAGACAAAGCGCGGCGTTGCAACACGCTATGCCTAAAGAATTCGACTGAAAGTAAGGAACAAGAACATTTTAGTGGGAACGGAGTGTTTTAATACTAGTCTTAATCTCTCTACCCACCTTACTGCGGGATAGAGCGTGAACCGTTGCGTCGTGTTGACACACACAATTTCTAAAAGATAACATTATGACTCCACCAAGGAACCAATCATCAAAGTAATACCGTTACTAATTAAACAAACTGTCATTATAACTCAATTACAGGCTATAGAGTAAAGAAAATGGCACATGTCGTTTCTGTTTAATACTTATTATGTATGGATTGAAATATTATTTGTTTTATTCAAGATGGAATTATTCAACTGAAATATGAGTTTGGCTTTCTACAAAAATGAGAATATGGAAGTCGAAAACATACGGTAGTGGGTTCAATTCACACTTGGAGAAATGAATTGAAGCTTTGATTTTAAGACAAAGCGCGGCTTTGCGCTCCGCCACTCAGCACACAATATCTAGAAAAATCCGTGGATGGTGGGTAACGGACTGTCTTAACGCTAGATTTCCCGCCAGCCTGCTATATGCGGGATACAATGTGAAGTTAAAAATATGGTTGAAAAAATATGGATTACCTAGCCTTAGCCTTAGCCAAATAATAGAGCTATTTCAACTAAAGTAAATTTAGTTCGAAAACAGTCCGTGTAATTCAGATTTTACTTAATTACAACTCGATCTAATAAACGAGTTAAAAGGATTCAGATCAAGTAACTATCTGTACTTCACTTAATTCATCAATCGGTGAAATATTAATTGTTAATTGTGAAACTTACATAACTATTACTACGTAGCGCTACAATCCACTAATATAAAAAAATACTCAAAAAGAATCAATAAATTGACAGATAAGCAAACTATATATTAAGGAATAGGTCTATATATCATTTTTATTAATAATTTAGAAACTTGGAGCTACGTGGCCTTCGAGACCACTCTATGAAGTCCACGCCAGCACTGACTTGTAATTATGTTATTATTCCATAAAGCGTTTCTTCATGTGTTTTAATAAAAATAGGAAAACAAAAAAGCACTTCACTAGGCTCCTTTTGCTGTTTAAGTAACGACCACAAGTTTTTTTCATATAAGAATTTATGCGAATCTACAGATAAGTTATAAGAATACCCTTGTCTATACTCTTCGGTTTATACGTAATAAAATAAATTATACTACAATTCTAATTCTATGGAAGCTGTTTTAGTGAGTTATTAATAATGTTTTTTCAAACAAAATGGTGAATGGAAAGAGAAGTTCTCCACGCACCGCCCAATATTCAAAAAGATGCGTATTGAGTTACGGAACTCAACACCGCAGTTCTCTAGGTACCAGAGCAAAAACAAAAATGTTTCATGCTCCCGAATTGGAATCGAACCCACATTCGTTTACAACCAAACACTTTGCCACGATGTCCTATAATACAAACATAATATGATGGCCTATATACACACAAAACAATAAAAATATAAGCAAATCGATAAAACAAAATCTATTATACGACTACCCAATAAAGACCAATCTAAAAAAGCCACGTCAGTATAGAGATGTCATTATATTATTGCAATAATAGCATACCATACATTATAGGTACCGTCTAATTTACCATTTGTATTGAAATTATAAGCTACGTCCGTCCGACGGGTACTCCGCTCTGTCATTACGACGTATTGATTACTTACTTGTTTAATTCTAATGGCATTATAGAGAAATGTGTCATTTTGATGTCATATTGTTTTTGTTCGCCACTTTTTTGGATTGGTTCTTTTTTTTAGTTTCACGCTGTTTTTCGCATTGCAGGGTGAACGGAGGGTACCTTAGGTTAAGACTCTCCTTTCACCACCATTCAAATTGGGTGTGGCGGAACTCAACCCCGTTCGATTTCTCGTGTTACGCTTTTGTATAAAAAATTAAACGTCAAGCTATGGTTTCCTGTTGGAAATTGCATGATTGTATTGAGTGGGGAACGGAGTGTCTTAACACTAGGTCGTAGATTCCCTCTACGTACCCTGTTGTGTGCGACATAATTTAAGTAAACTGATGCATAATTTAAGTATACTTGACTATAGAGAATAGGTACTAATAAAATTTTGAAAAATATTTTTATACGATATTATAAATCTAAAAAAAATATTTGTTTGAATGCGCCAATCTTAGGAAATACTGATTCAAATAAAAGAAATAGGTTTCTGGCTACCCTGCTATGTACGGGATACAGCGAAAAGCAAAAAAAATATATATAAGGTAATATCATTGCAAAATTTTAGAAAAGTTCGTGAGCTTTTACAAAGTCAAAATAAAATCCCCTCAACTTTTCTCTAACGGTTATTACACATAATGAGAGACGACTTTTCCTGTTTAGACACTGTCACTCCTCATTTAGATAGAAATTGATGTTATAATGACTTCATTCATTTTAAAGAATACAATTATCCTCAACTCCTCGATATGGTAAGATAAAACGGCGTTGAATTCCGCTACAAAATAGCAATAAGTACCGCCACTCAATACGCAACAACTCCAGAATTCACCGGAAAGTGAGGAACGGAGTGTCGTCACATTATGCTCTTCTGCCAACCATGCTACATTTGAGATACCGAGTAAAGCTGTTTTCCAGCTTTTTTCCAGCATTTACCTTATTTTCATAACATTTCTATATAAGTCTTAATTTAATTAATACTAAATCACTCTAATCTCATCAACTTCTCGATACTAAGGTAACTAACTAAGGAAACTATGCTTGATGTTTATTGGGAAATAGATACTAAATTATTTAAAGCAACCTTACTTACTTAATTATATTATGCACGCTCCATTTATAACTTGTATTAGGTATATTATATGTAGTTTATTTAACATACTAGAGACGCCTGTCATCAAAAAATAGCAATATCATATGAAACGGTTCTGGCTCTACAGTAGTTTACAGGAGTTTTATAATGAAGCCGTTGAAACTGGTAAGCTAAAATTTAAATATGTACATACATATTTAATTAATATTAATTAAGATAAATAAGGAAATTTTTTTAATGTATTTTTTTTATATTTATGATTGTTATATAAAGTGTAACTAAAGCGGCGTTATAACACGAAGTAATTTTTATTTTTGTTTTAGATATCGATGACACTGAAGGAATACCACGTAAAATACATGAAGACCTCCTGGATGGCATGTATGAAGTGGTGAATGACAGTGGACGAGGCGAAAGAGGTACGCAGAGGTCGTACCTCGATAGGACTAAAGCGAGAGGCTATAAAAAAAGGAGAGCACGGAATGTCCTAACACTAGGCTCTGTCTATCCATAAAACTACAAAAAAAACTTTTATACATATAACCCAAGGAGCTATAATTGATTCAACCCATAAATAACTCAAGTTCACACCCTCCAGGTAACAGATAAGATATTATTAAAAACGCATCAGATTTACAATTCTCATTGTACCAAAAGGATATTTTCATCAGGTTATAAAACACGGTGACTTATGGGGTTAGGGCGAGGTCGGGTGAAGGCGGGCAGGTCGAACATTTATCACCCCTAGGATTACACTGACAACGACTTCGGCTTGTTAATGTCACTTTTATGCTTTTTGGGTACGAAAATTTTTAAGTTTCCTTCCTTTTTTTGGTTTTGGGTACTTAATATATTTATATAGTTTTGGATGTATGATTTATTTGAAAAACAAATATGTTGAGAATTGTAATGGAGCATAGGTGTTAATCAGAAAATCTCATTATTGATTCGAAAGAAATTGATCTATTTCTTAAAACTCGATAGTATATATAATGGTGAGAGCAGAGTCACTTAGCACTAGGTGTAAGATGTTGTGCCCACATCGCAATACACGCTAGATGCGCTAATCTAAAAAAAGAAATAATAACTCAAGCTGACATGATAAACGTTAAATCCAACAATCAAGAACAACACGAGCGCGCACCGCGACGTAAACACGACAAATAAAACGACATTTACTCGAAAATAAAATAAAAAAGGCGACAAAGCACCGGCTGACTGCATTTAACAGTGTTGAATATTCATAAAGATAAACAGAAATTTATGCGCTCGTAAACTCGACGATAAAGAAAGTTGTTTCATAGAATGTTTCGTCGCCATTTTATCGCTCCGCGCTATGTGGGTCTGTGGGTAGATTTGGCAGATGAGATGTAAGTGTGAGTGGGGGTTTGAGTGCTTTTTTATTTCGTTTTAAGTGTGTTCTTATGAGTGTATAAGTTCATACACTTATGTTTGAGTGTAAGTTTCGCTACCCAACGCACTGTTTGGTAAATTAGGACGGTTTCTTACTACTATGTTCCGTCTGCAAGCCTTACCCTATATGTAGGTATAACGTGAAACAAAAAAAAATCCAAATAAAAAAATATTTCTACCTAAACATCTCCTTTGTTAATCAAAAACAACAGTCAAAACCACAAAGGGAAACTTAGCGTTCCTATAAAAAACTATACAAACCCAACAATAGCTACCTATAGAAAAGTAGAAGCGACAACGACGGTAGAAGGAGACCGAGGGCGAGGTGTCAAGTAAGGGAATGAATTTGTCAGCCGGTGATTCTTTGTGGCGCGCCCCGCTATACATCACCCGCGTCGGTTGTGCTCGACGGAACAGATTTTGGTGGTAGTATTATATTATATTCTGTTAAAAGTATAAAATAATATTATATTATGTTAATTTAGCTTCTGAGTTTCTCTTAAACATCTTGTAAGTTTTGTTATCTTTTTTTCGGCTTCACAAATAAGCTCGTTTAACTTTTCACACAACACACTACGAGTATATACGGATATGCTGAGGCAGTCGTATTGCACCGACACTATCTGATGACAGTTAAGGGTTCCCATTCTTATCGGGAATAAGTTATTTTCTCCTAGCGATGGTAACTATATATCTTAACACTAGGTTCCCGCTACCTTCCCTATCCTACTATATGAAGAATACAAACAAATAAAACTATATATGCGAGAAAGAAAAAATCGAGTAACCACAAGCACTGTACCGTGTTACATTTAGCGTCCGAAAGATTTATCGTGTGATGTACAACTTCCTTCATAAAACACACCCGCGACTCCGTCCCACTGGGTGCCACTGTGCAACGCCTTATATCATTCTTATTTCTAACCAACCCAACGGAATGCTGATATACCAGTGGAAATATAATTTAGAGAGGGCAGAGAGTTAGTGTTTTGACACTCTGTTATATAGTCCGCCAATTGAGGAAAATTAATTTAACATAGTACGGACTGGAACAGAAAACTTTAGTTCAATAGTTTAGCTTAATGGTGTTTGTCTCCTAGAAGGATAATAGTGATCTAACTGTTCTAAGTTCCCCACTTTCTGCCCAATTATCGAGACATGGCGTATTAAGACACGAAACTTCACTCTACTCACTCTGCCTGTTACCAGAGCGTGTAAAAAAATTTCGTTACTTCAACTGGGAATCGAACTTCACAACACGTTTACAATCTGATGCTGTGCCCCGACAGCTTTTATTCAACAAAGACCCTGAAATAAAACAAATAGTTACAGTTAGTTACATCTACAAACATAAATCTAAACTGCGCGTCATTTCCTTCAAGTAAAATATGTTGCTTGTTGGAAATCTCAACGGAGTTTACTCTTTTTTTTTGGCCGGAAAGTCATAAATCTAGGAGATAGGCAGAAGGTCGAAACGGGGTCCCTCAAGGAGACAACACTTGAACATTGGTCCCCGAAGGATATTCGATTTAGTGACTGTTGACTTGTCAGTGAAGATTGATGAGATAATGTTATATATTTTTGGGTAGGATTAAATTTACTTATGTATAAATTAAGGATTTCTTTATGTATATTCTTTATTTATAAAAATGCCAGGTGAGGCCAGTCGTAACGCAGCGGCGGGTTGTGTGTTCGATCCCCACTCCTTCCCCACATTCCGAACAATTTTTGTGACATTACGTGTTGAGTGGCGAAACATAACGCCGCACAATGACTACGACGTCTTACAGCGAAGAAAAGAAACTAATTCTACCGAGTGCAGATTTCATACATAATAGAAAAAATATTATTAGACTATACGCGCTGTATTCCTCAAATAACAAGGTAGGCAAACGGAACCTGGGACCCTAATGTTAAGACACAACGCTTCTTACTTTCTGGCGATTCTTAAGGCATTGCGTGTTGAAATGAAAATATTATTTCATATATTAGTAAACTTCAAAATTTGCTTTTACTTCTAAAAGTGTCAGTATACTTGTGGTACCCGAGTGAGTTATGCCCCCGCATATTACCTTCCCGACCTCAGACAATGTGCGACCCTAAATTTATTACACCAATTCTTTTCAACTTTAAATTGCACTTGTCGGTTGCACGCCACGTATACACTACTTCGTATTTTATTTTATAAGTCGCCAGATTTCATATTGGACGACCAATTTTTTAAAACATGATAAATTAAACTTAATAATTGGTTTGAAATATCGAAATTGATTCTTTTAACTAAATCAAATAATGTTAGGACGAAAGAAGTTATAGCACTAAAAAGTAAAGAATCTTTTAAAAAAATGTCATACATTTTTTATGGACGCAAACTTAAGTTGATCACGTTTCACAAGTTTTACAAGTCTTTAGTGTTTTAAGTCTTTAATTAAAAGAAAAAAACGAAGTGTCTCAACACTCCATCCCACCACAAAAACACTTAAAAACCAGGAAACCCATAAAAAAATTACACAACCATTAAGATCACAATCTTGAAAATGCTTGTTCAAGATATTAAACCGTATCCATCACCATTCATCACAGGAACAAACCGCGGGCTAATCTCCTCTCCCGCTCAGCGACCATATATCAGAGCGAGAGGACATTTTTACGAGCTCTTAATCAAGAAATATAGGATTGCAGGGCGATTAAGAGAACGCGATTTACCGACGCGCTAATGCAGTCGTTCTGATGATGGGTGGCCTCAGGCCTTTGTGCTGGTATGAGCTTGCTTGGCTGTGTAAATAATTATGTCTTGATATATTGTTGACTAAAGTCTAATGAATGTTTTTGGTAGCTATATTAATGTTATAGAGCTGAAATGTTGTTTGGTGGACGTGCTAATCACAGGAACTATTTGTTATAACAGGGATTTTTTGTTTGATAGTCCAATTATAGAGAGTCATACGTTATATTCGTATGATTCGTTATGATCTAACCCACTATACCTGGAGCTAGAATTACCTCATAATTCAAAATCTATCATATATCATACATAACTCATATTTATTCCTATTTGAAGAGGCCAACGCTGCAGATAATAGTTACGAGTAGCAGAAATATATGGAGAAAGTAGATAGGCTATTAGTTATTACGAAATTAAAGATGAGAGAGTTGTGGTGGTGAGTTCGGCCACTCTACACAGAATTCCACTTCCAAACTTAGGCGGAAAGTGGGGAACGGAACGTGTTCACACTACGTTCCTAGGTTGCCGGCATACCCTGCCATGTGCGGGATATAGCTAAAAGAAAGATAAAATATTGTTGAACGTACGTGATTGAAGCCAAATATGGCTTTATTTTACATGAAAAGACTAGAATTCACGGAACGGTGAATAACTACATATAAAAGCCACAACAATAAATATAATTAAAAAAATATATTTATTGTTGTGGCTTTTATATGTAGTTATGTAAAAAAATATACCAAACAGAAGGCACAAATAACATTCAAGCTGCATGTTCTCCTCTAAAGCAAAAGTAACGATCTCCATCGAAAGAGTACTCCTCAAAGTTCTCAGACTCTTAGTAGATAGCGAACGGTGATATTTCAAAGCCGCTAGTATATCTCTACGACGGTATCAGCCAAAATGTGCCGTTTCGACGCGGTAAGTGCTACAATTTATTATAGACTTTGGTGTTTGGAGTGTTGCGTGAGAGACACTTTGAGAAGCTGTGGTTTTATTGTATCTTCACTTATTGCTCATTTAGTGCAACAATGACATATTTGCACTTTTTGGAAATGTTGCAAGAGAGGCACTCAAAGTTTGTAAATAGCCTTTCCGCATACCTCTACCTACCTTTACAGAACAGGGCAGAGAGTCGTGGCGCAAAGTATCTGACGTAAACACGACAATTGTTGCTTGGTGAGACCAATAACATAACAAGACAAAGTGCTGCGATAAGATACGCAACCTAACACGCCATGTCTCTGCAACGGAGTGTCTTAGCACTAACTTACCCTCTCATCTAATCTGAGATTCGTTCTCACTACCCCATCGACATTACTCTATACAAAACTTACAATAATTCTACAAAAACGCTAGCGCCTGTAACTCAAGCTGCATTATTAGTCACAATATTTCACTGAGGGCAGACATTTTTATAGGTATTTAGCGAAAGCGACGCCTCTGCGGGCCAATTTGAAAGTTGTTTGCGCGGCCAATTTACGAGGCGAGTTCATTTGAAACGGTGTGTCCTCGCTTTGTTCATTGGCAGGCCCTATGGCGCAGTGGTTAGGGAATAGAACTGCTAATTATAGGTTACGAGTTCGAGTTTACAGTCTAGAGGGAGTAGGCCAATCGTGGCGCAAGCGTGCAATTTTTCAGTTTCCTGCACTTATTTATTTATTTTATTTTATCAGAGAAAATTTTATTG